>CAJPEX010004278.1:0-19019 GCA_905338405.1 Notodromas monacha | reverse complement strand
ATATTAATTTCATGTTTTAAAGTTTCTGGAAATCTGTTTATTATATCAATTTCCTTTTCTTTCAGGCATATTCTCGTGGTTCCGGAGTGACAGCCACCACCAAACTCATGATGGCCACTGTCATAGTGGTGAGTGTGATCCTTGGGGCTTGCATAGTAGCAGCTGCTTATGCTGCCAGACAGTCCACCTGTCACTGTGGCAACCCTGGTGAAGGGTTGCCAGCTGAGGCTGCATTTGCCACATTTGACAGACTCTCAGTGGCCCCAACTGAGCCAAAGAATGAGGAGATCCTCATTGTGGCCAATGAAGTGCCTGCTGTTTCCACTGAGGATCCCACCACCACTTCAAGTGGACTGGTTGAGGCTGACAAGGTACATTTGGAAACCCATGATTTCCCAAACAACTTATTTTTAAAAACATTTTGTGAATATATAATGGAGTTAACAAATTTTGCTGTGTGGGAAAAGTTCCTCTGGTTATGCAAAAAAAAAGTCAAGACAGGAATGAAAGGTTAAATTATGATTTTGAAGGATTAATTGTTGCAAAAAATGCAAATACCTGCCTTGATCATGGCAATAACATAAAATACTATAATGATACAGTTTACCTCACACAACGGACCTCATTTGTAAATGATTTTTGCACAACAGACTGCCTCTGGAAACAGTTTTCTCTCCCTTGCAATGGACTAAATCTGCATTCAAGACTTCTGTTGGTTTACGCTTAATGGTAGAAAGTGAACGTTTTACATTTTGAATAATTGAATTTACATAAAAGATTTTTCACACAATAGACAAGTCTGTTGAACAAATTAAGTCCATTGTGCGGGGGTTGACTGCATTTTGTTTTTATTGCCCCTGGTATAAAACTGACATTACTTCAGCTTACATCTGGTTTTCCAAGCCATCAACCTCATATGAAAGTCTAATCAGAATAGAATGCACCAAAAATGATATTTCACCAATTAAATTTGGTAACGCTATCATACATATTTAAATTACTAAATTGAAAATGTCTGAAAACAAATAGGTGATGTACAGTAATGCTGCTGCAGAAACAGGAGCCACTGAAAATAACTGATGCATGTTGGCATCACTTCATGGTTATTTCTCATTCAGAGAACAGCTCTGTGACAAACAGAGCTCAAAGTTCACCCAGTGCCCTTGCTTATACAAATTTGTGTCATCAATTTTGATTTGCTACATCCTCTGTTATTATATTCCAGGAAAAACAGAAGGAAGAGCCAGTAGCACAAAAGGAATCCGATGACAGTTCTGAAGAACCCAAGGGCAACAAGAAGAAGAAGAACAAGTCCAGAAAGAACAAGAAGAACAAGAACAGGCGCAATAAGAACCGCAGAGGCAACCATAACAAGCCTTCTGATGATGATGAAGATAATGACTCTGATTCTGGACCAGTCATCTTCCACCTTGACGACCTTGCCAGGGTTACTATCTATTCAATACTTTATTTTCAAAATTCTTGAATTTTAACCCAATGGTCACTGTTGAATGAATGAATGAACAGAAAACTTTATTTGCTGCTTTTCAGCATTCACAAGGGATAACCAGAACTCTGGCATCCAAACCCCCTCCCCACCCAACCCAACTCCCCCAAATACATTCAATCATTTCAAAGCATGAAACAAAGCACAAACGAATGACAAAAATAAAAATAAAAGAGAACACACTCCACAAAATAAAACTGGACATCCTACACCTATGTTGGATACACCCACCCATCCCCAATATTGAAGACAAAGCAGCAGTAAAAGTTTATTTAAAGCAACAGGTCTTCAGCCTGTTTCTGCATGAGTTTTAGTTCAATGGTCACTGATGAGATATAAAAAATATATCTATATATTACTGCAGAAAACGCCATCTTTGGCTTGGAAACAGAAACACAAGTATTCTGGAAACCTTTTGGATCCTTGAAATTTAGAATATTTTCAAAGTTCTTCTGAAGCGTAAATGGGCTGCTGTAAAAAAAATTGCTGAAAATTCCTGTGGGGAAAAAGGAGCTTTCAATTTATTGGCATTTGGCATTTTTGGAAGTTATTTCCAGGCATAATTGAATTGTTGGCTATTCTGTATAACGTCCAGCAAACTCCTACATGGACTTTTTCTGTCATAAATTTTTATTTTGTGGGGGAGAAAAAGGGACCTGGTCAGAATCATTATTGTTCTTTTATTTATTTTTGCTTACGTATTTGGTTCTTCTATTTCCGGTTCTTGTGTGTGCTGGATGTTCAGACAATTTTGGAGCACGAAGAAAGAGCCATGATGAACTGCGTGTTGGAGAAGCGCCGCCAGCCGACGTTTTTGCCCTTCGAGGCCCAGAGATCACTCAAGGTCTTCTGCCGTGGCGGCCGTGATGAACCTTTCGGTCCAGTGGTCGCCATTGCTTCCAGGTTTATCATTTTTTATCAGTATCATTATCATTATCTATTCCATTTCTATTCGTTTTCTTCTTATGATTGAATTATTCCTTGCTGTAGAATTGAATTTATTTCAACAGCTCAAACCTCATCTCCTTCTACTAATAAGTGGAATGCCTCCCAAAAAGTCAAATTCAAAAAAAAAATATATATACAGTATACATATATATATATGTATATATCTTACACATTTCAAGCTGCAAAAACCACATTCCAGATGCAAGAGACATCTGAGTGCTGACTACTGAGGCATTTGTTAGGAATATGAAAGGAATACATAAGACTAGATAGTTTGGTTGGGCTACAACCAGGATGTTTTCACCCTACAATACAGTCAACCCCCGTCTAACAGACTTGATTCATGCAAGGGGCGAGTCTGTTAGACAAAAAATCCTTTACACAAAATCAATTACATCAAAAATTAAAAATTTCAATTTTCAACACTAGTTTTAAACCAAAAGAAGTCTGTTCGGCAGATTTTGTCTGTTGGGCGGGAGGAAAAACTGCTTGCAGAGCTGGTCTGTTTGGCGAAAATCCCTTACACAGGAGGTCTGTTAGGCCACTGTATAGTCAAACCTCTCTATGTCAACTTTTTTTTGTACTGCAGGTCCCTTGAAATTTGACTTGGAGAGGTGCAACTGTATTTGCAGGTTTTGAATAAGGGAGTTTTTGAATTACTGTACAGAGGTTTGAGCTACAATTACAAAGCAAATTTTTCTGGGAAATTGAGAAAAAATGTGAATGGTGATATTCTGGGGCTTAAATGGCTACTCATACGATTTGGAATGATGCTGAACTTGGAGGCATGGGTTCATTTGCCCAATCAAGTCTTTTAATTTTTTTAAAACACACCAATTTCTAGTTTTATTGCTTTTTTCTTTCTGGGGTCAAAAAAAAGGCCAATAGGTCAAAGAAAATTTGAGTTTGAAAGCTTTCAATGCCCTGTTTCTAAGGGGATTCAGAACGGGACCTGACAAATAATTAGACTTAGAGGGGTATTCAACTTTGAGTTATTGAGGTTCACCTGTAATATTTCACCACCACGGCCTATGTTTGGAAAAAGTCCATCAGTTTTTTCTAATCCAGCAGAAAATTTTGCATTCAAAAAATAACAAAATCCTCACACTACCTGGCAGTTTTTTCTGCATTACTTGCATATGATTAGCACTACAGATTACTAAAAGCCAAAAAAAATTTGCCTCCCCAATATTTCCCAACTTAGGCCCTCTCAAACTGGGATTATTCCACTGACCTTCAATCTGCAAACTTAAATGCCCTACCCTGCAAAGAAACAATTCCAACTGCTCTGCAATGGAAAGTAACCATCCACTGTCCAAGGGTTAACATTAATTGTGGCTACAATAGCAACAGGCCTAAAGAATGATTTTCTTCTATAATCGATTTTTTTTTAGAAATGAGACTTATTCTTGTGTAATGGGATTACACTCTGAAACTGGAATTGAAGTTTTCTTTTTTTCAAAATTTCCAAATCAAGTACAACACTGTACAGTATTTACTTGACACTTGTGTGGCAGAGGTGCAATCTATTTGCGCAATTTTTGCCACTGGTCACAAGCATAAAAAGGCATTGTGATCAGAAGAGAGCACAAATGGAAAAATCCCAGTTTATAAAGTTTTTCTCTATGAAAAAAGCATGCACTACTAGGCAATATTTTTTCCCACATCCCTAGGATTAGCATGGAGAGGTTTCACTCACCAATATTTTTTGAGACTTTGGCTACTCTATGAAAGCTGAATTTATATTACCTTTGGATGCTTTGTTCAAATCAAAACTTGCAGATACGCAAAAATTTACAGGCATGGAAATTAACCTACAATCATCCAAGGGTTGAATGCTCAGGTGCCAACAGTCAGTTGTCATTTGTATGTTTGTACCCAAGGTCACTGAAAAGCTCCTTGTATGGTCAACAAGACCTAAATTGAAAAAAATCTGGGCAAGGTGAATCCTTTTGTTTTACAAAATCTCCAATGCTAATGCTATGCTAGAATTGCAAGAAAAACACTGCTCATCAGTAAGGACTTTTTCTGGATGCAATATTTTCTGTAGAATTAGAAAAAAATATTGGACTTTTCCCCTACTTTGGCCTTTGCACAAAAATACAATTTTTTATTTACAGGGCTCATGGGCACAATAATTTCTGAAAGTATTCTAACTTTGCCACATAGGAGCGAAGTACCATTGCATCCCTTTACCATGTACCTTTTGCATCCCTGGATAAGTTTCAACTTTGGAAAGTGCTATATTTTCCCACATAATGCATATTTGCTCAAAAGGTTGAAATGATTCTTGTTTGCTTTCTTAAACAATTTGAAGCCTTCATCAGTGTGGGAAGGTAATGCATGATTTGGTGTGTTTGTTTACATTTTTAGCAGGGTTCCATCACTAATTTTTCCAAAAATACCTTTTGGATAATTAGGCATACATTAAAATTTGATGCATCAGATTATTTCATAAATGCCTGGTTCTATACATACTTCTTATATCTCCCTCTTCTTTCACAGGTACATGGTGGACCAGAACTTTCTGGGGATAGTCTGAGTCTGTCTCTAGTGGACCACAGTAGTGAAGGAACAACCACAACAATGAATCCCATTGCAGAAAAGCTGTTGGACCTCACTCGATCCATTATGCAAGCATCTAAAACCCAAGCTCCAGTATCTCAACCAAAGAACAGCATGTATGCTAGAACACCCCATCAGCTCCACCCCATGGTCACAGGACAGATTGTAGTGAGTTTTTCATGCTTGCTGACCCAAAAATCAAATTCCCGCACATATATTCATCTGCATTAGTAAATATGTAATCTGTTGCCACAGCATGTCCTTTTCTGTGGGTGAAAATTGTGTTGAATCCAAAGGGACACACTGTGCACCAGCAAACTGGAGGAAGATTGCTTGCCCATAGAGAGGCATGGGGTGGCATCAAAGACAATTAAACTTCCAGTGAATCAAATCTTCATTCAGCCAATTTAAAAATTTAAGAATTGAAATCAAAGCCTGAGGTGCTGAAAAAACTGCAGTGAAATTCAATTTCAATGGATCTAAAATAAAAATTAATAAGTTGGAAAGAATGTTGATCTATTTGAAAGAAAAGACAAGTATTCAAAAACAAGTATGATGAAACAATTTGACTTTAAATGGAGTAATACTTCTACCTGACTTTGTTGTTCATTTCATTATTCAGGAACTCAGGAGTCAGGACTAGCAGAACATTATAGCGGAGGGGGAAGATTTAATATGAGCAAATTGATATATATTCAAAAATGCTCTTCTTCATTTCATGACAAAGAAATGAAAATTTAAACAGGTTATGCATTATCTGTCATAGAACAACTTCAAAGTGTTTATTATCCATTTATCCCAAAATTTCAGTCAAAATTATGTTGAGAACTGTGATTCTCAATACTTCAAAGTGATTTTTTCAAAATATCAAGTTTTTATCAGGTCATTTTAAGAGTTCATTTTAATGATAATTCATTTTAATTTTGTTGCTCAGAAATTATCCTTCACAAATGAATTACCATCTGATGTCCCTTCCAGGTAATGGAATTTTTCTCTAACATATTGCCTTCTGAGGCAGTTTTTCATCCCATTTGATGTACCAAATCCATCTGACATGCTTCAGTTACATAAAAAAAAATATGTGTATATATGTATAGGAAAAGCACATTTGTCTAACCAACTTTTTGTTTAACCCTTGGGCAGAGGGTTCCTGGCAAACCTGCGGCCAATTTGGGATTTTTCAGGGGAATTTTTCAGGCATTTCAGCTTGACTTAATTTAGGTCACTGGAACTCCCCCAAGGTTGGAAAAATCTAGGCTCAGAAAATCCCATTATCACAAAAAATCCTCAATGTTCATCCTATGCTGGAATTTCATTAAGAAAAACTCCACCATCATGGAGGAACTTTTCTCGAGCAAAAATTTTCTGCAGGAATATAATAAAATATTTGACTTTTTCCTGACTTGAGCCTTGGTTGAACAATCTTTTTTTTTCAGCCCTCATGGGTGCACTAATTTGCAAAAGTATCCCCACTTTGCTGCACATTAGCACACTTATCCATTGCACAAATGAAGTACTTTATGTTAGACAGAGGTTGACTGTGATAATATTAATAATATTCACATAATTGTTTCCTTCAACAGCCCCAGCGCAGTCAAAACCTGCTCAGAAATGCACCGTCTGCATCAGCTGCCCTCACCAGCAATGATGTAAATCCAGACAAAACCATGCCGAAAAACGTAGACATGCAGCACTTGAAGGAAATTTTCAGGGAAGCCCTCCGGGTTCTCGAAGCACCCGAAACCAAGACCCCGATTCCCTCAGCAGCCAACACCCCAAGCAACCCAGAATTGCGCCTCAAACTCAGACTAGTCCCAACCCCTTCCCCTCGGGTTCCTCATCATCTTCATCATCATCAACAACACAACCCCATCCCAAACCATAAGGGCAATAACCCCCTTGCTCAATACACCTTGCGCTACTCTCCATCACGTGGCTCAGCACGAAACCCACCACCACCGACGGTCAGAACAATGGTCGTACCCATCAAGAAGATCCCGCCTCCGTCGCCGAAACCCTCGCAGAAAATGGCCTTTACTGTCGTGATCCCGTCCAAAATCCACATTCCAACCACCAGTAAACCGAAGATACTCAGTCCCAAGGAAACTAAAGCCTCGGGGAAATTTCTCGCCCTGGTAAAACCCAAACCCCCACCTCCGAAACCCACTCAACCCCGCGCAAAACCCACGACTAACGCAAAAACAACACCTCGAAAGACGCCGATCGTCACGACAACGACCATGACTAAAAAGAGAGCCCAGGAGACCCGAAAACCCAGCAGCATCAGCATCGTGACATCGCAAAAATCCTCGCCGAAAGTTCGAGAAATGAAAATAATAACGACGAGACCGACGGAAAGCACTTTCGAAGAGCTCCTGAACAAGGCAACCCAAGGGGATTTTCTGGATCTCACGGACCGAAAACGGCACTTTCTCAAGCCCTCCATCAGACACACCCTCATGCCGATTTCGCCAGAGACTTCTGCCAAAATGCAAAGAAACAATAAACCGCATCAAGCTAATAATAAAAATAATAACAATAAGAAACCGCCGTCTTCGGAGTTCCTCGTCCGCGCGGCTTCAAATCATCATCAATCGTCATCCGAACCCAGTTCAACCATCACTCCATCAACTGAAACCCCGACCACAATCAGCACCACGATGCACCCAGTCACGGGTGCCCATCGTCGTCGACTGGAATACAAAAGCTTCCCCATGCAGCCCATCATCGGATCCCACAACCCGAGTCTGGAGTTCTACTTCCAAACCCCGGTCCCGCCTTCGGTAGTCTACACGGTGGGTTCCGGGTCGCGTTACGGGGTTCTGGATCCCCGGGTCCAGCAGAACGTTGCCCACCCGTTTTTCGGCTCGTCTGCAACCAGTAGCTTTCTACTGCCGGAATTGACATTCGAACCATCCACGATAACATCAACGACTGAATCAACAACAACAAGCACCACATCCTCAACATCACCCACAACAACGGAAAGCGCGAAACAACCCGAGAAAACTGGCGAGGATTCGATGAACAATATCAAGTTCATGTACCCATCAATGACGCCGATAATCACGAGGATTCATCAACATCATCCGCCCGAGGCAGTGATTAGCAACCTGATGATGGAGCACCCGGACAATTACGCGTACCACAATAACCCGCCGGCATCCGTCGCGGAAGAAATCCTGCCTTCGGGGCATCAAGAACCCGTCATCCACAGCGACGTGCCAGGGATGGAAGAATATTCCGACTATTACGACGGCACGGCGATGATGACGACGTCGGCGTCGCCAGTGAACGTCATTTACCACGCGAAACCCTCGCCTGGGGTCCGGAAGCGATTCCGCGGAAACCGGAAGAGGGATCGGAATTTTTTAATGCGGAAATACTGGGGGTCGTCATCGGCGAATAACAAGAATTCCGGGGATTACCCGCAGCATCAGCCGGGGTTCTTCGAAACGCGCCAACGCAGGAAGATCAGTGGTCGGCATCAAGGAAGGCGCCGGGCATCGCCGCCACTGATGAGACCGATGATGAGTGGCGGTCATCGTCGCCATAGCGGAGTGGAGTTGCCGAAGCCTGAGCACTTGTTGGAGGCGTTGCAGAGGCCGGTGGCGGTGTTGCCGCTGCAGTTCAAGAGGGACGCCACTGCTACGGGCGGCGGCGGCGCTCTGCAGAGACGAGGGTTCCATCGGAAGGACCTGTATAATCGGGCGACGGCGTCGGCGGCGGCGGTGATGGCGGCGCCGGCGAGGATCAGGCCGCTGCTGAGGCGGCCGAATTATTTCAAGAGGTCCATGCTGATGAGCCCGCTCGCGAAGGCTGTTATGAGTAGCTGGGATGATTAAAGGAACAATTTTGAAAAACCTATTTTCGTATTTGTCATTCTTCTTTTTCTTAAAACAAAATAAAAGACACCCCTTTATTTCCTCAAGTATATACCAGGGTACTTTTTTTTAACAGAAAAATAGATTGCGCAGGTACTCAGAAGGGAAAGATTAAATTTTTTAACCCTTGCGTGGTAAAGTTGGGATATTTTTGCAAAATGTTGTGCGTGTTACAAGTAAAAATTGAAAAATCCTGTCCTTGTCCCAATGAAGTTGGAAAAAAGTCCACTACATTCAAAGCCTGTATAATGGACTTAATTTGTGCTGCAGACAAGTCTGTTAGACAAAAATTCCTTCAGACAAATTGAATTATATAAAAAATCAAAACTTTTAATTGTCAACAATAATTTTAAGCCAACAGAAGTCTGTTAAATTGGTAGATTTTGTCTGTTGGGTGGGACAAAAAACTGCCTGCAGAGCTGGTTTGTTAGGCAGAAAACCCTCACATGGAAGGTCTGTTAGGCAGAGGGCCACAGTATTTTGTTCCAATCCTGCAGAAAATTTTGAATGACAAAGTTGAAGATCCCTCACAGGATGACATTTTTTCCTGCATTCCTAGCCTTGGATTAGCAATGGAGATTCCTCAGAACAATATGAAATTTGCCTTTTGTCCTGACTTATGCCTTTTCCCAACCCCTGAGAAAATCTCAACTCTACAGTGTGATGGAAGGAACCCTCTGCCATCTGTAGGGTTACTAAAAATAATCCCAGAATCCAGAGCCCCTCACAGGTATGGGAGTGCAGTGTATCTAACCAACAAAAAATGAAGTGGTAATGTGAGGCACCAGGTCTCCTTGTCCATGGAAAAAAAAATTCTTCAAGCAAGCAAAATGTAATGAAGTAGTTGGACATGCGAACAGGAAGTAAAGAAAGTGGAAGATATTTACATCATTGTGGAAATTGCAGACACTCAAAAGGGGGCAATGAAATTTCAAATGGATAAAATGGCATATCAAAAGGGGAAAAATATACAGTACTTCACAATTCTGAATTTTCAGCAAAATGAACTGTGTTGTGGGTCTTATACAGAGGTAAGTTTTTTGGACAATTTTTTTGCAGAAAAATTGTGTGTGCAGATTACACCAGGGCATGTGGTATTCAAGTGAATACCTTGTACAGTAAATAGGACACGTAGCTGATTTATTTTTAATTTGTCTAGTATTGCACTGCATGGTGCCAGTCTGTACAGAAATATTGCCAGTCTGCAGGAAATTTTCTTCCACATGATAAATTCATCGAAAGTGGTATTATTATTTGGCAGCTCATTGGGGATTTCTTGGCACAATTTTGTGCAAAAGGTGAAAGAAATTAATAAATTCCTGGTATGATAAAAGGAGCCAATGTCCATCAGAAGAACCCCAAAATTTTTTTCATAAACAAAAAGTTATTTACTACTTGGTGGCATTTTTTCCCGTATTCCTGCCATAGGAGTAGCAGTGAGGGATTCAAAAGATAATGGAACTTTTCCAGACTTTGCTGGACTTTGGCTACTGAACCACATTGCTGTGTTTTGGTGACCTTTGGTCAATCCAAACAACGGAAGCGTAAACAATTACCCAGTAGCCAGTACAGGTGGTAACTTGCAGTTTGACCATAATCTGCAGATGGACTTTAGGGTTGAATTACAGAGCAGTCAAATTGTGAGACAATTCCAAATGGCACATTTTCTGCATGATATTTTACATTTTATGTCTCTTCTTAGGTTAAATAGCATGGCTGAGGTCAAATTTCAAGTCAATCTCCCAGCAAATTTGTCTGTAAAATTGCAGGACAGTTGAATTTCAGGAGGTCAAATTTGCTGCTGGCCTGCAAACATTTTATTGAAATTCAATGGCCTCCAAAAAAGTTCATGAAAATTTATTTGCCTGCCAGCCAAAAATGCTGGTAAACACTTGTCTAACATGCCCTTTTCATGGAAAACCAACGGGATATCAACAACTTCTTGTATGATGTCAGCAAACCTAAATTGCACTGTGTCTCTAAATTTTTCTTGCTGATCTTAGTGGAGACACAATGGAAAAAGCCATTGCCATGCTAAAAAAAAAAAATAGTTCAGGAGTTGTTCAATACAAATTCCTGAAATCAATTTTTGGACTATTTTTCATCACAAGGACAAAACTTAACAAAGAAAAATGCCTCCTTTTGTGCATTTATTTCCATAGCTTAAGAAAACAGAAACTTTAAAATGTTTTGACTGCATTAATGTTTAAATTGTATTTTATTTGGAAAATTGTTAATATGTGTGCAATTCCTTGCATAGTTTTTTTTCCAGTGGTAAAATCCGTTATGATTCATTCAAGTTTATTTTCCAAATACAGTATTTCATTACAGCACATAAGTTTTAAACACAAACGCAGAAAGGAATAAGGCGTTTCGTTTCGACATGCAGTGACATCTGCTGACGAGACGCGGAAGTAAAGTTTGTCTTCTGACTGATGTCTCATACCAGCAATAATACGTTTCGGGTGCAAAAATACCGAGAATTGTTTGAGTTCCAGGCCGATTTAACCTTTTTTGTTCCACCTCGTGTGACAAACAGACAAATAACACGGGGGACGATGTTAGCTTTATCCTGCACAAATGGATGATTTGGCGACTGCGAAAAGGCAGCGGAATCCGTGCAAAAACCCATTGTTTCGACGACTCTAGTCCGAACAGGGTGTGAAAACACGGGAATCATCTCGTTGGTGAAATACAAGTCCTTCACTGGGATATATACAGCAGCAGCAAGACAAGTTTTGTTCCCAGTACAGTAGTACACTTTCCTTTATGTTTTTTTTTCTCGTCGCTTTTGCGCCAATATTGGCACACACCCTTTGAGTCAATAACCTGGTGTTTTTGCGAAAAGCCTTCCGCCCTGTTTTCTTCCCCCTCATCCCTTGGGTTATTGTTTGCTGTTAAATTCCTGGCAAATGAAAGCTGAGAAGATTAGCCAAGTGTGCTGATTTCTCTTTTTATTTATTTTTTTTCTTGGATGTGATATCGGAAGGGGGAATCCCGACGAGAGACTTGCTAATTTGCTCTGTGTCCCCGGGTTCCAGCAGAGAGAGAAAAAAAAAAGAAAGGGTAGCGAAAAGGGTTTCTTGGGATAGGGTCAGTGTGTTGTTTAAAGTTGGCAGTCGAGGGAATAAGAGTGAACCATGATTCGGGTGTCGTGTCTGGTCATTTTTGGGGTTCTTTCCGGTGCCGCTGCCATCAAAGAAAGTGAGGTCNAATAAAAATGTTTTCCCACACCAGCTCATTTAAAATTTTTTTTTTTATTTTATTGACAAATTTAGAATGACTTTTTTTGCGTGAGATTCTTATAGGTGACAATTTGAAGATTTCAGATACAAATATGATTCCAAAACTTATGATACATTAAAATATCGTTACAGAAAAGGACTTGGGACCAGTAAAGTAGCTTCAAATGAAAAGTTAGTCATTAAGTACCTTATTTATTTACATTGTGCTTATTGGGAAAGTACCTAATAAAAATGACTTCGTTGTAATTGATTATTTGATATCGCAAAATTAATTCGAATGAGACTTTTTTTTAAATCTTGATTCTCTATAATAACATTTGTTGTCGCGAGATTCATCCTAAAAAGATTCATTGCAATGAGATTCATTCTAGCGAGATTCATTGAAACGAGATTCTTTGTAATGAGACTCGTTGGAATGAAATTCAAATCCATGGAATTCGTTTTAATGAGGTTCTACTCCAAAGGCTCTATATACTGGTTTCCAAGTTGTAAAAATATTCTTTCACACCCAAAGGTGATGGGAATCAAAGAACGCCTTACATTCAGAACCTGAAATTTTCCAAGATGGCGTCATTCAACCCCTCGATGAATGAACCCAATATGGGCGGAGGTCAGTTTTCGTCTCCCTTTGGGGACCCAGCAGGTGGACCTGGGGGATCCCCAGGGATCCCAGACTCGCCAAAAGCCACCCAACTGAGGGCTCGCATGAAGAGACAAGCTCCATCTGACTATTCAGGAAATCAACAACAGCAGCAGCAGCAGCAATTGCAGCAGATTTCCAGGGCTCAAATTCTCACAGTGCTGGCTGACATCATTCAGAAGCAGAAAGAAGTTGCAAGAGACACTTCAGAAGTTATAAAGGTAAATATAGTTTGAATGCTGCATCAAGTAATGTGTATGCCTTCATCAAAAATCCTTCACTATAAAGAGTTGCATGCAATTAAATTTTAACCATTGGGACACACACACAAAAATCATTGGCAATACTGTACCACAATATTCAAACTCGCATAGCCGCAGTATTATAGGGCTATTTTGCTAGAAGCTAACAAAGAGTTTCATATACAATATTTTTCAACAGTATTCACAGTAACAAGAGTGTTCTTTAAAAGATTTGTTGCTGCAGTTTTTGTTCACATGAGATTTGCAGAAACATAATTATTTTATTCAGCATTTTTCAAACAATTAAGGTTTGTTCTAAGAATGTTTTTTCAAAGATTCTTCTAAAAATATCATTCAACAGGTTGGCTTCATTAATTGAGTGTGAATTTTGAACATTTCTTGGAAAACATGACTGGACATTTGTTGAATGCTTCTTTCATTTTCTTTGAACGTCATCCTATGGAGAAAGTCTTTTTGTTAAGCATTCAACAAAATAAAATGAATCATGGATGCACTTCCTATTTCCAAGTTGGGAGCATAACCATGCACTGATGTTCATGTCATTGATACATTGATTACTATGTTTTATATTTATTAATTTTCCCTTTTTACCTAATACAAATAACCTAGAAAACACTATATTTCACCCCTTGGATGGCAGAGGGTTCCTGGCTTTACTGTGGCAAGGTTTGGATTTGGGGGAGGGGGTGGTTTGGCGCTTTTCAGTATGATTGAATGTCACTGAAATGCACCCATCAGGCTTGGAAGGCCAGAGTTTCAAAAAATCTGAGGAGGGTGAATCCTTTTTTATTCCACAATCTCTAATAATGCTAATCATATGCAAGAAACTGCTTAAAAAAAGCCACCCAGTGTTGAGGAATTTTTTTTGGCGAAATTTTCTGCAGGATTCTGAAAACAAATATTGGGCTTTTTTCTGACATACCTTGATGCTGAAATGAATATTAATATTTTCAGTGCTAATGGGAACGCAATTTTTCAAAAATATATCAACTTTTCTGCCCAAGGGATGTATAAGTGAAGTATAGAGCAGAGTAATTGTATCCAAAATCAGAGTGACCCACTTCATCTAAAACTTTGCTGAGAATCAAACTTGAGTCACCTTCAGATCATTTCAAGTGTATACTGGATTTTTCAGTCTCATTCTCCTTATTTCACATGAGATTTGCAGAAACATAATTATTTTATTCAGCATTTTTCAAACAATTAAGGTTTGTTCTAAGAATGTTTTTTCAAAGATTCTTCTAAAAATATCATTCAACAGGTTGGCTTCATTAATTCAGTGTGAATTTTGAACATTTCTTGAAAAACATGACTGGACATTTGTGGAATGCTTCTTTCATTTCCTTTGAATGTCATCCTATGGAGAAAGTCTTTTCTTTTAAGCATTCAACAAAATAAAATGAATCATGGATGCACTTCCTATTTCCAAGTTGGGAGCATAACCATGAACTGATGTTCATGTCATTGATACATTGATTACTATGTTTTATATTTATTAATTTTCCCTTTTTACTTAATACAAATAACCTAGAAAACACTATATTTCACCCCTTGGATTGCAGAGGGTTCCTGGCTTTACTGTGGCAAAGTTTGGATTTGGGGGAGGGGGTGGTTTGGCTCTTTTCAGTATGATTGAATGTCACTGAATTGCACCCATCAGGCTTGGAAGGCCAGAGTTTCAAAAAATCTGAGGAGAGTGAATCCTTTTTTATTCCACAATCTCTAATAATGCTAATCATATGCAAGAAACTGCTTAAAAGAAGCCACCCAGTGTTGATGAATTTTTTTAGGCTAAATTTTCTGCAGGATTTTGAAAACAAATATTGGGCTTTTTTCTGACATACCTTGATGCTGAAATGAATATTAATATTTTCAGTGCTAATGGGAACACAATTTTTCAAAAATATATCAACTTTTCTGCCCAAGGGCTGTATATAAGTGAAGATCTCGTCTCATTAACATAGGTTTTAGTCTCACTGGGTGAAGTAGATTTTGAAACGACTCTTAGTTTGAACTCAGTGGAAGTCTAGTAAAGTTCACATATGACCTAAAAAGTCAGAGTAAGAGGAATTAGATTACATGCTTTTCCTTCTGTGGATACTGTATTACCAAGTGTTTAATTTCCTTTGCATTGTAAGAATGTCTTGTGTGAAAAATAAATATTAAATATTGAGTCGATTTCATAAAAATGTAAATCTGATTTGGATGACCAGAAATTCTGGCTGAAATCGAAACATTATCAATTATGACTAATGTCCTTCATTACTTGGGACAGCTGGTATTTATTTGAATATTATTGATGCTGAAAATTGGATTCTTTCAACAAAGGAAGACAGAGAGGTATGAATGAGAAGGAAAATTTCATTTTCTGCTGGGCATAACTCACTTTCCTCTTGAGCAGTTTTGAGATGATTTACAGGGTGTGCAAAAAAAATTGAACCAATTTGGTACTTGAATAACAGCTTCATAGAAAATCAAGTCAAGGGTATGAAAAATACCAAGAGAAAGCTGGTGCAATTCCATTTCAAATTTTATGCAGTGGTATGGTCTCATAAGTGCCAAAACATGGTCACAAGAATAACCATTTCAATGAAAACTTTCAAAAGATTAAGTTGTCATGCAAATCCTTCCACAAAGCATCTGTTCTCCAGAGCATTTTTTTGGGGATGAATGAGGTTCAAGACCATGTAATATAACCAGCAAAGTTCATGTTGCCTCCAAGAAGGGGCACACATTCCCTAAATTCAATGTATATTTTTCCATTACTTCCTTTCAATCCAGAACCAAACTAAAGAACAGTTAGTTCACTGTTTTCTGGTCCACTCTGTGCAGTTATTAGTCTTTTATTGCATGGTCTTTGTTGACTAAGATACTATAAATCAGTGTTCCCCGACCAGTGGTCTGCGGACCAGTGCTGGTTAACAAATGTTTTTGCCAGTTTGCAGGAAATTTTCAGCATAACACTTATTAAAAGTAGCAATGAATTCTGTTACCAATATTATATAAAACTTTGGAAAGACAGGCAATTGAAAGCATTTGATGAAACATGAAATTTAGCTTTTATCCTAATAACAGTGCTTCAGACACTATTTTACCTGCTAGAATACAGTCAACCCCCGTCTAACGGACTTGATTTGTGCAAGGGGCAAGTCTGTTAGACAAAAAGTCCTTTACACAAATTAAATTACATGAAAATTGAAAATTTCAATTTTCAACACTAATTTTAAACCAAAAGAAGTCTGTTTTGTGGATTTTGTCTGTTGGGTGGGAGGAAAAACTGCTTGCAGAGCTGGTCTGTTCGGCCAAAATCCCTTACACGGGAGGTCTGTTAGGCAGGGGGCCACTGTAAATCATTTTAATGTTCACCTTCATAAGATTCTGATGACATTCAGCTGTAGCTTCTTCATATGTGCTCAACATAATTTTTGCAAGAAGCATCAACTTTTGTATACCTGCCATAAAGCTACCAAGCAAAATTGTTTCCAGTCTGTACATATTTTAAGAAACATTTCCAGTCTATAGACAATTTTTTGTGAATTTGCTGGTGCACCGAAATGTTCATGGAAATTTGCTGGTCCGCAGGCACAAAAAGGTTTGGCAACACTGCTATATAGATGATGCAGACAATGTTTTTAAACTTATTTAGTGGAGCTTGATGGTCACAATTTTACAAATGTCTCTTATTTACTGTATACTTCCCACTTACAGGTGCTCAAAAATATAGGACTGGACAATGTGGAATCCAAAGAAACCACCACCACCGCATCTTCTCAGCTTGCAGAACACAACAGCAAGGAATCCCTGAAGGCATTTCTGACTCATCAGATGGGAAAATATGCCAATAAGCAGAACAAGTCGCACAACAATTTGCCGGAAGACGAAGCTCATCTGGAGTCCATGGACGGACTCGGTCAAATCGTTCCAGACAATGAGACGAAGGAAAACAACGTGCTGAAGTCAATCAACTGACCGTGAATATTTAACGTCGATCGAACAAATTCCTCGTTTCTGTTACTTTCCATCAAGAATCATACGAGAATTTCTCTATATTGCTGGAATGAACGTGAATGACTTCAGAAGAGCCTTTGTTTTTATTTCATTTTACAAATTGTGGTTCAGCGTTTTCAGACATTTTCCGCTCAACGAATTAATCCGCGAAAAGTCGCTGCGGTTTCAGCTAACATTGAATTCAATCCGCCATCTTCTTCATATAATGAATTTAAATGAACAAAAAAGAATCCAAACCATTACAGATCGAACTCATACAATGTTTTTACAATTAAACCAACCGGTATTCAAGTGAATTTCACTTATTTTCAAGCATAATATGAAAATATAAATTCACTTCGCGTGTCAGACTCCTGGAGGAGTGACATCTGTGAATATAATACTGAAAACGAGTTATAAAGTTCGCCCAGAAATATTCTTGGGGGCCGGAAATGGAGACACAGATAAGGAAAAATATATATGTATTTGTGTTTAACGTATCTCCTGTCAAATGCTGTCATTAAAAAAAATCTAAAAAATGGTTCATGATATTTTGAAGTAAATTTGTATCTTACTTCCGAGGTTAGCTACCTGAAGGCAAGATGACTTATTTGGAGTTCTTGAAATCAAAGAATCAGCAAAGACTATATAGTGACTTATTCCAGATCATTTACAGTATTTTGTACCAGTGCAATGCTTTGAGAAATGTAATAGGCGATTAGAATGGAAAATATAAAAACAGACAAAAATGCAAAGAAAGCATTAATTGACTTTATAATTTCCAGTTGAAACAGATTCACAGCAACAAAACTGAAAGTCCACGATTCCTACAGAGATTTTAATCCACCAATTATTTTTAGGTCCTTATGTTTTCACTCAAGACCACATATATGACATCAGAAAGTGAACTTTTCATAATTTCAAAATTTAAGTTCTTTGTTCAAGACACGATGGTAGCAAAATGCTTGTTTTTGTCGGATGAGTTTTCTGCTTTGGATGTTTATTGATAAAGATTGATTGTTGATTGATGCATCATTGGATAGATTTGCTTCATGTATCCCCGGCATCCGTGAGTTCAATTTCCCAAAAAAAACATTGGATTTGACAAATGAAATGCAGGCCACATCAGCCCATTGCAGCCAGGGGCAAATATTCAAGGGAACGCATCAAAAGATATGTACCACATTTTGTAAGAAAACATTCAATTTTTAAATGCAAGAAATTTCAGAATTCAACATGATAAATTCCACACACACAATAAATCACTTCAAATAAATCAAAACATCGTATGCATGCACAAATCAAACAGCGAATTTCAAATTCATTTGTGTTAAATTTTCCAAAGATTTAATAATACCGCTGGAATGTTTTTTTCTTGGTTTCTAATTTGTTGTCATATTTTGCAAGCCATTGTTTAACTCGAATTCTATATTTGTAGGCCTGTTTTTGAGTTCTGCTGAAGAGACTCATATGTTTATATTTTCAAACTGTCTGTCCCGAAATTCAAATGTGTATTTTCTACCCGTAGGAGCAAAAATAAAACCAATGCAAGCATCAACAGAGTATATTATTGATCGCTGAAGTCCAATAGCCATTTCCTCTGGAAAAAATATTCGACCACTAACTCAGTCAACGGAACTGAAAGAGGTATCCTCAAAATATCAACAGCAGCTAACAGTTACTATAAAAGGACTACCTTATTCCTTAGGAATAGCCTGGGTTTCTTATAGAATTTCCATCGAAGAATTTTAAAAATGTATTTCAAGCCGATAACTTTCATCATTTATGCAATGATGGTCTGTCAAGTGTATTCCAGTCAGATTGAAGTCAAAGCAGACATTGGAACCAAAGGTGAGTTTTTTTGTTTGCCAAAAACATTATTTTTGAAAACTTGTGCTCTTCATGCAAACTTTTGACATCTGCTGAGATTTCTTTTCGAAAGTTACTTGTGAATTTGAAATATAACCATACAGAATTAAA
>CAJPEX010004277.1:0-22839 GCA_905338405.1 Notodromas monacha | reverse complement strand
AAAAATCGAAAACGAAGGAACCCACTGCTACTGAAGGAAATTCCTTTATTCTTTCGTAGCGGAACTTCTCTAAAGTTATCTTTGAAGCACAGCACTAAAAAGACAAATTTTTAAAAAGTTATGAGGGTCACATGAGAAAAAATGAAAAAAGTTAAACTACTTCATCATTCGATTGTAATATGGTTGGAGTTCAATATATTTATGAATCTACCTGCACACTCTGCAATTGAAACTTGAAATAGACCGGAAATATGTTGCTGAAAAATTGAATGAAACGGCTGATAATTGACAGGTGATTTTTCTAAAACAAATCGCAGCAATCATGAAATAACCACGGAATTGAAAGCATTTTGCGGTTGCTTGATTTCGTGAAACTTGATCCTCGAATTAGCGGGGGAAATTAAAAATCTACTAGACACTAGACGATTCAATTTTTTCAGAGGATAATTGCTGGACTAATTTATTGATTAGAGTCATCAGTCGATGTAACGATGATCGCAGATATCTGAAACAAGCATTCACGATTAAACGACCGATTCAATCATTGGGTATAGTATAACTTATTCACAGTGAGCAGAAACTAATGGCAGTATGAGTTTCGCCGAAAGATAATATTCGGATGCCTTTTTTCATATTTTGGACAGCTATCCGAAATGTTATAGGCAAAAATTCGCTTCACTCAGGTACCAGAAGTGTCAAATAAGGCCCAAAATGTGCAAGCAGACTTAAATAAAAAAAAAAGATACCGACATAGTTTATCTTTTGCTGACGTTGAGGAGTTGCATCTCGTTTCGCAAATTTCACCCGCATCACCGAGTACCGTTACAAGCAGCGTGAATTCGCGATTTCGCTTCCGAAATCAGAACGGGAAATCTGTCTGAATTTCACACGCCACGGAGGCTTTTCCCAGGTTATTTTTGAGCGCACCTGTCACTGGATGTACTGCTTCTTCACTGTCGACTGAAAGATACGAGAAGCCGTATCGAAGTTTACTTTTCACAGTTACGAGTGGCGGATTCATGAAATTCGACTCAAGATCGAATTCGGATTTACGTTATGCAAAAAGAGGAACACGATTGCTAACGTCAGTCTATTTCCAAAAATTGTTTTCAACTTACGCGATAAATTCACAGCATCGTAATTTCGAGTGTTTCGAAGTTAAATTACTCTTTCGCGAGATGTTTTTTTTTAATAAAAAATTAATTCTACAGGATTTATCAAACAATATTGCCAAAACCACACTGTTTTTGAAAGTGTAAAAAAGTATTTTTTGCACTTTTACGGTTGGTGCAGACAATTTTTAACCCGAAAAAAATAATTTCAATCCACATCGTCCAAGAAAAAAAAAAGAGTCGCGCACTTGAGCGAGAATTACCAGAAAAACGCATTGATTCCATAGTCGGACATTATAAAAATCTTCGCAAAATATGCGGACACATTTTGAGCTATTTGAAATCTCCGCGGACAAGTTGTAAGCTACCCTCTGAATATTTAAAAAGAAAATTTACGAAACCATGCTTCTTATCGATAAGATCTCTTCAGGGAACCGCATTTTCTGGCCTCGAGAGAACTCATCATCATTGTGGACATCGAAATTTCGTTATATCGAAGCGTCGAAAAGGCTATGGCACTTGAGCAGATTTACTTTCGCAAAAAATTCTTCTTGCAATCTGTAAAACTCACATGACGGTGTCGAGAAAATTCGAAGGAAATCCGAGGAGTGTGCCATGAACCCACTGACAGCTTCAGGGGAAATTCTCTTAGAGATCTTTTTTTTTCAGAGTGCTCTTTTTCACTGGATACAGTAACCTCGCATATTTCATGCACACATGAAAAATACAAACGAAATCAACAAGTTTTCGAGAAGAGATTGATGGTATTACATATTATACACGGTATACGCTCATTTTTTCAACGAATTACTGTATTCATTCACATGATCCAGAGGCATTTCAGAACGATTCAATCTAAATTTCTGAGTTCAATTAGTTTATGAAAGAAATGAAATCCTCGTCTTCTCTCAGAAACTGGGTGTGCGTAAAATGTGAAGGAATCACTGTACAGCCGAACCTTTATAAGTCGAATTTCAAGGGACCAGCGAGAATTTTGAGTTAGGGAGGTTGCAAATTAGGTAAACAAGCATTTTTTTTCATGTGGGAAAGGAGGAAGAATAGCGAGAAATTGTAATTTATGGTACCCTGGGCCTTAAATTGCTTTTTAAATGAGTTGAAAAGATGCTGAAATTGGAGCAAGAGTTCATTGTCCGATTAGTCTCGCACTTCCTTTCGAAACGCATCAACTTACTTCTTTCGCTGCTTTTCTCTTTCCTGTATCAATAAAATAATCGCATAAAAACCTCAGAAAATTAGAGTTATGGAGGTTTAAGAGGAAAAGCCTTCAGGTTCGAGATGTTTTCAATGCACGACTTCTAAGGGAATTCAGACACGGACTTTTTTTTAAATTCAGCATAGGGCGACGTATTTGAATTAAAAAGGTTCGAGTTATCGTCTTATCGAGGTTCAAATGTTTTTTTTTTTTTTAATGCGACCATCACTAATATTTTCTTGAGCCATCAACTTGCGGACTCCCCATCGTATGCCAGTCAAACAGACGAATTAATACATTGTCATCACGGGGAAATCGAAGGGCATGTTAAGTTTTCTTAGAGGAAGTCGAGGTTGAAAAAACTTGGGGCTGGTTTGATTTTCAAAGAAGGCCAATATCGCGGGAAAAACGGAAGGGTTTCATACTCTTGTACAAGAAGAAACTACTCTTGAACGTGCTCCAGTCATCATAATCATCATCATCATCACCATGCTTGTGACAACCATGCTCGAAGCAAAGGGGAGTTTGGGAATCGAATCACCGCTTGATGAGGTGCGGAAATGAACGCCTTGCTCGGTACTCAACGCTGCTTCCCGAAGGCTCTCCGGTGACGACGAACTTCCCGTATATTTTAACACAGCCTATTTCGTTCTGATCATCGAATTCAACTGGAGCTGATTTCAAAACCCTCCAAGGAAATCGACTCCTTCTGTGAGCAAGAGATACATTTAAAACGGAGAAAAATTCCGCGAAACGCATATATTCCGCCACTCTCAGAGAATTCTGCCTCATGAGATTCAACCGCAGCATCCTCGTTCATTTTTCCACGTATTTACGAGATAAAAAAAAACACCAAATCTATTTATAATTGCTTCTGCAAATACTGTACACGACTGACCACAAAAGAAGTCCGAACTTTGAGCTGGGTTTTCGCCTTTACGGTTGAAGACGACACGTTGAAAAAAATTACTTCACCCTTGGAATAAAATACTTGGCCTTATTTTTTAGTATTTCTTTCAGACCCCCTTTTTGCTCCCTGTTGATCGGATTTTCGATGGGAATTCGAGCTGAAACATTTACCCGTCCTTGCATTTAATTCATGAGCAAAAAATAGATGAATCGTGAAGAATCAGCGTTCTCGTCGAAAGCGACCAAGTTAAGGTGGGAAGGGAAATTTAAGGAATTTTTCTGCTCCGTTCAGAGTCGTCAGGAAAAAAAATTCAGCAATATCGCGATCGAATCAAAAATATAAATGGATATTCTTAGAATTTTTAAATGAAAGATAAATCACACATTTAAAATTTTTAAACTCGAGTTGAAATATTTATCCGTCCTCGAATGTAATTCATGAGTAAAACATTAATAAACGTAAAGAATTAGCATTTTCGTCGAAAGTGACGGAGTAGAGGTGGGATAGCAGTTTCAGCGGTTTTTTGTCAGCTTTGAGTCGTAGGAAGAAATTCACGAAGATCATAAATATGAATGAATATTCTTAGAATTTCAAAATAAAAGATAAATTACAAATTAAACATTTTTTCAACTGTTCACTGCGGCGTTCAAGCGAATCGAAGGTTGGCGAAACGCTTCCGCAAACGAATTTCTGCACAAGAGAGAAAAAGTCGAGGGCGTATTTCTTCCGTCTTCCTCAAGCCTGATAATTCCTGAGTAGCTGAGCCATTCTTACAATCCGGCGAGTAAACACAGACGGCAAACAGACCAAGTTAAAAAAAAAGTCGTAAGCGCCAACCACCCCTTTGACTTTTAACGAGCCAGAAAGAAAACTAAAAAAGGAACTCATGCCACCAAGTACCAGACGGGGAAAATGTTAGCAATATACTTCAACCACGACACGAATCCGTCTCCGAGGCAAGACACGAACTGCAAGACTTAATCATGAAATTATTTATTCGCAACAGCACCGAAAGATTTAAAAAAAAAAAGATAGAAAATACTACGTGGTATGTAGTTTTCGGTCAAGATTTCGTGCTCGTGAAAAAGCACGGAGCTCCCCGACCGTGAAAAATCAAAGCTGCGACGCTAACGACAGGAACGCAAACACTATTTTCTGGTGGAGTAACCTGCCTGAAAAAATTCCCCTGGCATTTGCACTGTATAATTCTTATACCCTTCCTTAAAACCGTTTCTTGCTATTTTTTTTTTACCGCGATAATACAAATGAACCTCCAAGTCAAACTTCAAAGGACCAGCAAAAAATTCTAGCCAGGAAAACAAACATTTTTTGCTTAGGGTAAAAGAAGAAAAATTGCAAATGAAATCGTAATTTGTGATATTCTGGGCCTTCAATAGCTTTTTGAATGAGTTGAAAGGATGTAGAAGTTGAGGCAAGGGTTCATTTGCCCAATTTACTCTTCACTTCCTTTCAAAATGCGTAAGTTATATTTTTATTGCTTTTCTCATTTTTGTCAATAAAAAAAGTAGCCAAAGGCCTCCAGAAAACTCGAGTTATGGAGGTTTGAAGGGGGAAGCCTTCGAGTTATGAAGGTTTCTTGAACACAAGGGAATTCAGACAGGGACTTGAAAACATTCAAATAGGGGTATTTGACTTAGTTATTGAGGTTCAAGTGTATATATACAAATCGTCTTGCTTTTTTTTCATTTACAAGCTTTCTCGTTGGATTATTGTAGTAAAAGTCTCGCAATTCTCGCCAGACTAATGGAATGTAAACCTGGTGGATTCAGGGCTAACACTACATTATTTTCCTCCTTGGAATACACCTTCTCAACGATATTCCTCGCTTAATTCATTTACCTCAACAAGGAATACAAAAACAACCAGGAATACTGACTCCTCAGTAATCAGATTGCCTGAAATTACAGCGCGATCCCTGTGGTGAGCAGATGTCTATCCTGGGTCGCGTTCACGGCCGACACAATGGAGCAACGACCTGCGATCCAATGGACTTGTTTCTTTTTTGTATTCTCTCTCCGTCTCTTTCGAGTCATCTACTCCTCTTTCTTCATTAGGCAATTTCTAATTCTTTGTCTTTTTCATGTACTTTTTGTGCGGAAAATTCGGCCCAGGATTAACCCGCGTGATTCGGCAACGTGAAATTGTATCGGGCGGCAAAAACCGCAACGGAGAGGCACTTGTTCCATTGACCCTGCGGCGAGATAATCCTTTTGTTCTCGCTGGAAAATTAAGGGCATGTCCAGAGTAGTGGTAGAAGTGCCAGGCTCTGGAACATGGACTTTTCTTTTTTCCTAGTATATTTTCTGGTGACTTTGCTAAACTCTGAGAAAATAAAAATGAGAATCTGTCCAACCGTGCAATTCAGAGCGAATTCTTCACAACTGGTCCCCGCACCTGTCGAACACTGGGATTATCTTGTCTTCGGCTGACCACGGTATCAACCACAGGCATAATTTGGAATGAAATTGAAAGAAGTGGAGAAGGAGAAAAATATGCCTCTCCTCAAGGCTTATCGCAGGGTGGAAGAAATACGGATTACTCACTGACCATTTTATTTTTTCACTTTTGATCCAAAAAGGAAACAAACCAGCTTTTTATCCAATAATTCGAATATTATTTAGAAGAGGAAACAATTGAGATTTTCAAGGTGACAGATGCAGGAATTTATACTTGAGAAACCCGGTGTAAGCGTACAGAGAACTTCGTCGATGCAAAAATATGAATATGACCATACTTTTATTTTAATTTTTTGAAACAAAAATAAATCAATAGATTTGAGGGATGGTGATAATTTTTTGTCAGTACATTACCTTGGACTGCGGTTCTTCCAATGACAAACATTTAAATGCTTTAGGATGCTTAAAACAAATGATGTTAAGACTTGAAAGGCCGACTTGGAAATTTTGACCTCGCCAGATGAAATTTCAAAGCAACCGTCGCATTCATTATTACCAACATTAATTTTTTTTTACACCATTAAACTTTCGCGGTAGAACTTGATCTAAAATTTTGGACATAAAGACAACGAATATTTTTGCATGTAATACGCATTTTTAGTACTGTACTTGAAACCCAAGAAAATTTAGTTAAAAAAAATGCAGGATTGCAAGATAACCAATTTTTTTATGCGATGCATCTCCCTCGATTGGCTCGATACTGTAATTTTTTATTCGACCTGAGAAAGAAAACTATGCACGACGGTTAATGAATTATCATATGCGATACAGTATTACTGTTTGGTATTGATATTCATCATAAAGTCGATTCATTCAGCCAGACTCACAAAGAAAATAAATACTGTACCTTAAAGATATATTCCGTTCAAGCAGACGTATCTGAAGTGCTCACTGACACATAGCATGAACAAAACTCTTAAAATCTGACATTGAAAATAATATGAATATCATAATAATTGGCCTTCTTTATGTTTATACCACAGGTCATATGAAAATGAAATAGGCCTCTCAGCATTTTTTTTTTTTTTTTTACCGTGAATTTGGTGTACAGTCGAATATACGGAGGAACCAGCGCATTATGGGTTTTTGTTTCCCATCTGTCTNGCCTGAAATTACAGCGCGATCCCTGTGGTGAGCAGATGTCTATCCTGGGTCGCGTTCACGGCCGACACAATGGAGCAACGACCTGCGATCCAATGGACTTGTTTCTTTTTTGTATTCTCTCTCCGTCTCTTTCGAGTCATCTACTCCTCTTTCTTCATTAGGCAATTTCTAATGCTTTGTCTTTTTCATGTACTTTTTGTGCGGAAAATTCGGCCCAGGATTAACCCGCGTGATTCGGCAACGTGAAATTGTATCGGGCGGCAAAAACCGCAACGGAGAGGCACTTGTTCCATTGACCCTGCGGCGAGATAATCCTTTTGTTCTCGCTGGAAAATTAAGGGCATGTCCAGAGTAGTGGTAGAAGTGCCAGGCTCTGGAACATGGACTTTTCTTTTTCCTAGTATATTTTCTGGTGACTTTGCTAAACTCTGAGAAAATAAAAATGAGAATCTGTCCAACCGTGCAATTCAGAGCGAATTCTTCACAACTGGTCCCCGCACCTGTCGAACACTGGGATTATCTTGTCTTCGGCTGACCACGGTATCAACCACAGGCATAATTTGGAATGAAATTGAAAGAAGTGGAGAAGGAGAAAAATATGCCTCTCCTCAAGGCTTATCGCAGGGTGAAAGAAATAAGGATTACGCACCGACCATTTTATTTTATTTTTTATCCAAAAAGGAAGCAAACGAGCTTTTTATCCAATAATTCAAAGATTATTTAGAAGAGAAAAAATTGAGATTTTCAAGGAGACAGATGCAGGAATTATACTTGAGAAATCCGATGTAAGCGTACAGAGAACTTCGTCGATACAAAAACATAAAGATAACCATAATTATATTCTAATTTTTTGAAACAAAAATAAATCAATAGATTTGAGGGATGGTGATAATTTTTTGTCAGTACATTACCTTGGACTGCGGTTCTTCCAATGACAAATATTTGATACAGAATGCTTTAACAAATTATGGTAAGACTTGAAAGGCCGACTTGGAAATTTTGTCCTCGCCAGATGAATTTTCAAAGCAACCGTCGCATTCATCATTACCGAAATTAATTTGTTTTACATATTCGCAGTAGAACTTGATCTAAAATTTTGGACATTAAGACAACGAATATTTTTGCATGTACAGTAATACGCATTTTTTAGTACTGTACTTGGAACCCAAGAAAATTTATTTTAAAAAATGCAAGATTGCAAGATAATCAATTTTTTTCTGTGACGCATCTCCCTCGATACTGCAATTTTTTATTTGACCTGAGAAAGAAAACCATGCACGACGGTTAATGAATTATCATATGCGATACAGTATTACTGTTTGGTATTGATATGCATCATAAAGTCGATTCATTCAGCCAGACTCAAAAATAAAATAAATACTGTACCTTAAAGATATATTCCGTTCAAGCAGACGTATCTGAAGTGCTCACTGACACATAGCATGAACAAAACTCTTAAAATCTGACATTGAAAGTAATATGAATATCATAATAATTGGCCTTCTTTATGTTCATACCACAGATCATATGAAAATGAAGTAGGCCTCTCAGCATTAACCGTGAATTTGGTGTACAGTCGAATATACGGAGGAACCAGCGCATTATGGGTTTTTGTTTCCCATCTGTCTGAGAAAGAGGTTAGACGCAATACAAAAGTGCAACTTTTGACCCGCTGCCAGAAGCCTTTCGACATGAAAGCGTTCGCCAACATATTTCCTGCTTACTTGAATTCGGCACTACGAGCAAGAGCAACTTCTGCGGAAAGGGAACTTTGCCACCGACTTGACATCAAGATCTGATATCCGATTCAGAGGCATCATCTTCGTTGAAACTTGTGAAACCCTGCTTTCAAATGAGATGCACTGGCCTACACGAATGAATGACTAGCAATTAAATAGTTTTTGCAACGTATTGCCTGAAATATATTTCAACGCAGATATCGTTGAGCGACGAAATTTTTCATTTTATTTAGCGCAGAAACCTCGACAGGAAAAACAACTGCAAAAAAAAAATACGGGACGAAGATGGAAAAGTGGGTCGATCTTGAAAAAATTATATATACTGAACTTCTTGATTTATCAACATGCCCAAAATACAATTTAAGACCATGTCAACAGAACTTCATTTCAAGAAATCCTTCATCTTAATATACTGTTTTATTCGGTTTACATAAATAAATGAGCCCGATGAAAGAAAAAAGCTTTTTTTCCTGCCACGAAAATTAAAAAAAAATTAGCTGCGGCTTCACGAAGCATTTTCGTCAATTCCAGTTTCCTTAGAATCAAAATGATATTCTTTTTAAGCTCGTGGTTTAGTTTCCAGTTTGATCTTCTTAATATTTCCGACAAAAATATGAATTCTAACGCTTTTTCCCCTTGAACTTGAATACAATAGTAAGGGTTTGTTCCATGAATAATCATCACACGACCAAAGAAAAAGTTATGAAATTCAACAATAAAGGACTCCATCAAGTGACGCCAAATATTCGAAACCATCGTCAGATTCAAGATGGTCCGTACTCCGATTTTTCTTTTCAAGGCGCGGTAGGATTTCATACTTCAGTAAATTTGAAATTTGTTACATAAGACGCTACGATTTAATGTCTCGCCAGTTCATAAAGTTGAGAATAGTGGACAAGTATCAAAGTTTTATGGCGTAGGAAACGGGTGAAGAACCCGGCCACGAGAACTTCATTCTCTTCCTTCCCCGCAGAGCGGCAACAAGGGACGCGTGGATTATAAGCTTCTCTTCTAGGAGCCGCGTTTGAACCCCTCAGCTCGGCCGGAAATCCCGGCCGAGAAACCCAAGGAATCCGGAAATTGAATAGACAACCCCCCCAACATGCAACACGCTTCTTCTTGGTGTCGAGGAAAAGCCCTCCTTTCCGAACGGAGCGGATGTTCGCAAGGCGTGAAAACTTGTGCTTCGGCTCCATATAACGGACGAAATTTCACCACGAAGCCGCGTCTTCATCAACGTCTTTCCGGATTCATCCCAGACAGAAATTTAGTTAAATTTAACGACCAAGACGAGAATTCTGGGAATTTCAAAGCGGTTTGTCCTAGAAATAGCTCGTTCGAGATTGTTCCGCCAATTAGCGACAGAATGAGCCATGAATAACATTATTCCGCACTTTCTATTCTGCATGTCCAAGTCAATATTTTTTAGAATTAAATGCGCTGTATTTCATTCTTCTTCATGTTCAAAGAACGTCTTCTGCGCCTCAGAGCTGGCAAAAGATTACGATTTGAAATTTAAAGAAAAATGTCGTCAGAAGTTTCATTTTTACCGAATGTCTGCTCGAAGAAAAGGCATCAACTTTAATCTGTACGAAGATTTATGATCTACTGCACACAAGCCTTCAAAAAAGCAAAATTTTCCAAACGGAAATACGGGCATCGTCAATTGCTTCACAATTTGACATAAAATTCGCTGAACACAATCGAGATATTTTAAAATGCTTTGAAAATATAACCGGCAACCAAATTTCCCGCAAATATTTCGATTTATTCGGGAAAATACTTTTCATGTATCCGGTAATCCGAAACAGGGCTCACCATTTGAAACAAAAATTGCTTTGATTCGATTGTCAGAAAAATTCACTGTGTGAGTCGTTTGTTATCCGGGGTAAAATTACAGCCGGATTTTGACGAAGAGAAACAAGTTCAGCTTGCATTCACGAGGCAAATTAGAGGAGGGTCGACCATGTACTAAGCGAATAAATTCCGAAGTAAGACTCTCGAAGCCGCGTCTTCATCAACGTCTTTCCGGATTCATCCCAGACAGAAATTTAGTTAAATTTAACGACCAAGACGAGAATTCTGGGAATTTCAAAGCGGTTTGTCCTAGAAATAGCTCGTTCGAGATCGTTCCGCCAATTAGTGACAGAATGAGCCATGCATAACATTATTCCGCACTTTCTATTCTGCATGTTCAAGTCAATATTTTTAGAATTAAATGAGCTGTATTTCATTCTTCTTCATGTTCAAAGAACGTCTTCTGCGCCTCAGAGCTGGCAAAAGATTACGATTTGAAATTTAAAGAAAAATGTCGTCAGAAGTTTCATTTTTACCGACTGTCTGCTCGAAGAAAAGGCATCAACTTTAATCTGTACGAAGTTTTATGATCTACAAGCCTTCAACAAAGCAAAATTTTCCAAGCGGAAATACGGGCATCGTCAATTGCTTCACAATTTGACATAAAAGTCGCTGAACACAATCGAGATATTTTAAAATGCTTTGAAAATATAACCGGCAACCAAATTTCCCGCAAATATTTCGATTTATTCGGGAAAATACTTTTCATGCATCCGGCAATCCGAAACAGGGCTCACCATTCGAAACAAAAATTGCTTTGATTCGATTGTCAGAAAAATTCACTGTGGGAGGGCAAACAATAGGCCCCATTTTAATGTCGGCCTAAAACTGCTTCTCTTTGTTCAAGTCGAACGTAAGTGCTCCGTTTAATCTCCTCCCAGCTGGTACATGATTCGCTTATTTAAGGCTTCATTCTGAGCATCTTTTTTTTTTGAGGAACTTTTGAATAATCCGAGACGGGTACAAAACCAGCTGTCGACAGTTTCTTTCCAGTTGGACGGGAAGTTCAAGTACAACCCAGAACACCCGTGGAGTTTCATTGCGCAATCCGGCGGAACTTTCGACTCACCGAAACGAAGATCCAATTAAAGCATTTCATTTCCTCTATAGGTGTGTATAGACCAGCCAAGGTTTTCTCCATTTGAAAATGCGAAGGTGCAGTATTTTGACTTTCGAACGCGATTTGCTCGAAAGTTCCTTCGAGGCATTAGTTTCGCCCTCGAATCACAAGACACGCTTGAAAGCAGCCAACTTATAGTCGGAGTCGGAACTTCCCGAAAACTTGCGGGTTTTCGGACGGAGAAATCGAGGCCTCTTCTAATCATTGGATCCGTTTTGAAATCTGTTGATTTTCCAGTCTAATCTCATCACTTCTAAGTGGACTTGTTCAAACCGATTCGAACTTCCAGCATGATATTCAAGCTGGAGTCAATCGTGAAGCGGCAACGCTTAACTTCAGATTGGACCGTCGAACGAACCAGTGATTATCGTGGTAATTTTGAGCATCAATATTTAACTGCTCTTTCACTCGCACGACATCACACTCAGTCACACTTGACGAACCTTAATAGCATCAAGAGAATCAGCACCAAATAGTGCAAAATTAGTCGTGAGTATCGGAAATTAAATGTCCTGCAGAATATGAGTCTGGAAGTGTGGTCTTGGCAAACTTCCTATGAAATAGCTTCCAAACTTTCCTTTTCAGTCATTTGAGCCTTCAGTAGGTAAAATACTTATTTAAGAGAAGTTGTGTAACTGGTCTGGCTGAATGTAAATTGTAAGTCTATTTTTTAATAGCTTATGCTTATTAACCCTAAGCGCGAAAGCATAATTAGTTGATTCTTGAGTTATGTAGATTGCTTAAATAGTTTATAAAATTTAAGATTACTTAAATTTTCCAAGGAAGAACGGCTTTATTCAGGGGAATCTCCATGATCAAGACAAAAACATCTCTTGTCAGAGGAATCTTCCGAATTCAGAAATGGACGTAAATCAGCAAGAAACTTGAGAAAATGGTGTTTCTGAATTTCGAGACGTGACGGAGGAAACTCCAGAACATGAAAAACAGTACGAAAATGTCTCTTTCACGCATGGGAACTTTTAATTTTTACTTGACTTTTAAATATTTGCTAATAACAGGTTTTAAAAAAAATTGCTCAATACGTCTTGAAGTTTTCCCGAAACCATCAACGTCAACGAACTTATTCTGCCCCCGGCTTGTACAGGTACCTCGAAAATAAAAATTAATTGTTTTTCCATTCCACGCAGAAAGTACGTAACTCATCTTGGTAATAGCAACTGTGGCGCACAGGCCACAAAGAATGCAAGTTAGGTCGAAAAATGTGGAAAGATAAAAAATGAATGGCGAAAAATGAAACACAAACACCGCCGGGGAACACGGCAGGGAGCTCCTCGGTAAGAGCTCCAAAAGGCAAAAGATGACAAATATATTTCGAATCACAAATAACTCGGAAGTCATCCATTTTATGAATAAATTCTCTTCAACACATTGACCAGACCGACTTACATTTAACATTCAGATAAAAAATTATCGAATACGAATAATTGGGATTCGCGCTTTCGTATTAATCAGGATTCTTGAGTTATGTAGATTGCTTAAATAGTTCATCAAATTTAAGATTGCTTAAATTTTCCAAGGAAGAACGGCTTTATTCAGGGGAATCTCCATGACCAAGACAAAAACATGTCTTGTCAGAGGAATCTTCCGAATTCAGAAATGGACGTAAATCAGCAAGAAACTTGAGAAAATGATGTTACTGAATTTCGAGACGTGACGGAGGAAACTCCAGAACATGAAAAACAGTACGAAAATGTCTCTTTCACACATGGGAACTTTTAATTTTTACTTGACTTTTAAATATTTGCTAATAACAGGTTTTAAAAAAAATTGCTCAATACGTCTTGAAGTTTTCTCGAAACCATCATCGTCAACGAACTTATTCTGCCCCCGGCTTGTACATGTACCTCGAAAATAAAAATTAATTGTTTTTCCATTCCACGCAGAAAGTACGTAACTCATCTTGGTAATAGCAACCACGGCCTTGAAAGCCTTCACACAAAATTTTGCGAGCGAAAAGGTAAAAAGAAAGACACCATGCAGGGTTGTGGGAAATATAGTGAAATAATTTTCCAAAAAGTTGAGCAGCCGAAAATCCATCACACCTGATATATGGCGTGGATGATAAATCACGCAATCAGGACGCCACGCGTTTGGTCAGACACGATAGCGACACAATTGACGGACAGCTCAGGCTTGAAAAAGAGACTGATGAAAAAGAGGGTTGTTCTGTAAGTTTCCAGAGTGATATGAATTATTAAAAATTGATTTTTTTCAATAAAAAAAAATGTGTCCTACCAGAGTTACCTCAACGCCATATGATTCCATTTCTGCGGTTGCTATTCAAATTCTGCGTTGGCAATCAGTATTTTCTCGCACAAGCTTTAATTTTGAACATGAATGAAAATTTTAAAGCTGCTTTATTTATTTAAAATACGGCTGAGACTCGGTTAACATATAAAATTCGTTCAGACGTCGAGCCCGTCATCCAAAAAATATGCTTTCCTTTCGATAAAAGAGTAGAAACATTTTTGCAGGAATTCTTGAACAATTCCACTGAAAATATTTCCTTTCATAGCCCGGTCTCATGAAGTATTCTAAAATTTAGTAAAGTATAAAATTGAACATCTATTGGACAATACTTTGAGGAATGACAAAATCAATTTAACGCTACCGGATATTCTTTTCTTCATAACGCAAAACATGCGTAGGTTGCTTAATTTCGTGTTGATTGAATCAAAGTTATGTCAATATGCTATTTATAAAATCAAAAATACAAAATTTTCATCGTATGAAACTGCCAATTGTCAGATTTTCCAGTCATACTTGAACACAACTACTAAAAAATTAAGCACGTAAATCAAATTTTGGTTTCTGTCAGACGCCAATTTCTGTGATCATCTAACATTGTTTGGATTCACGGATGACGCAAAAGTGTGAAATAGAATAATTTTCATGAGACATTCAGAATCGAGTAAAAATTGAGTCTCAAGATTCGTCAAAGACATGATTTGGAGACCCTCAAAAAACCCACCTCAACGACATTCTATAAAAACCTACGCGCTAAAATCTCTTTGAAAGCCTTGTTTCATATAGCGACTAAACTTGTGTAAAACCCCTCGTACTTCTGGGAGGAAGAAATACATTAAAAAAATAAAAATGTTCGCTCCACATTTAATAGCGCACGTTATTCTCATGCGCTGCACTGCACACACCTTAGTCAGCTGCGCTACACAGTGCGGATGCGGTTCACCCTAAGTGCGGGGCACACAGGCCGTTGTCGCAGTAATGCACCCGCCTACTAACGGGCTAAGATGTCGTCGCGAGTCTGAACCCAGGTATTCTGGGTTCGATGTTGAGCAATCATCTGATGCCATGATTTTTTTTTTTCAAAGATTAAAAAAAAATGCAGAACTGATTCAAAAATTTGAAGACAGGAAACTGTACCACCTAGTTGACCTTCGACAGGGAATATTAACAATCCTCGGAAATTTTCTGAAAAAAATCGCTGGAGATCACGGACAGTTCGATTAGCGTACTGTATCTCCCCTCGCGAGTCTGAGCCTAGGTATTCTGGGATCAGTGTTGAGTAATCATCTGACACCATGGATTTTATTTTTTTGAGATTTAAAAAAAATGAGAACTGATTCAAAAAGTTCAAGACAGGATAATGTACCAAGTTGACCTTCGACAAGAAAATATCAACAGCCTTCCAGAATGTTCTAAAAGAAAAGTTTAGGTCGCAGGAGATCACGGATGGTTCAGATTAGCGTAGTGTATTTCCATTCGCGATTAGCGATATAATAATTCTCTGAACGAAGTTACACAAGAATGATATTTTCAAATTTCAATCACTGAGAATTTCATCAAGTTTGCGAGATTTTTACCGGTATCAATGGAAAAAATAAATTTAAACGGATTCTTTTAAATTCATGAACTTGAACAAGATCCCTTTTATTTACTCCGAAATAAAACGATGGTCGATATCAAGTATGATCAGTACTGAATTCTGTGAGCTGAAACACTTTCCGGCTACCAGTCATTCGAACCTTGAAATATCGCCAAAAGCAATTTGACACAGTGAGCGTTGAATATTTTCAATTCAATTTCGATATCGCGGGTTGAAATGGCTGTAGATCAGTTCGTTCACATTCCCGGAAATGGGTTTTACGCAAAACCCCCATTGAACAACCTGTCAAAATATTACTTTTTTAATAATTCAATGTGCAAGAATTGTAAACGTGGGTTTAAGTCAACCCATGAAGAAACTCGACACTTTTTTCCAGGAAAGTGAATTAAGTTGATCACAGAGAATTCTTTCCGAAACGATGATTTACATTCCGCAAACTCTTGATCTCACGATATAACAATAGGTCGTGACTCGAAAGTCCGCTTCAGGAGTGTTTCAGAATTTAGAAAGAGAAAAATATTACCAATAATTGGATACTCGAAATCGAGTCAATTTCCGCGGCGAAGAGAATTGATCAGAGGTAAGGGCGAGCGAGTCAAAAACCGATTGACTGACAGGTCTTCAAGAAAACGCACGATGATGGGCAGAAATTGGAGCCAGAAAATATATATACACTCATAGAAACTGTGATGTATTCGTTGCGTTACCAAGACGCTTCAAGTTTTGCAATCATCACGAAACTCCAACAAGGAAATCAATTCAGAAAATAAATTATCAACACGACAGTGAAATAATAACCAGCAAGAAAGAATGGGACTCTCGCGTGCACTCGGGTCGCACATCACGACTCAAAACACTTTTCTTCATATATCGACAACGTCGAGCCACTGTCAAGTCCAAAGACAATGTGACACTGGATTTCCATTTCTGCCCTCCCCTTGCTTTTTGATTTTACTTGATGATTTCATAACATGGCACACGAAAAGTATACCTCGCGTTGACACAGTCGGATATGACATATACGATGTTATAAAAGGAAGTTAAGCGGCAATGCTACATGACATCAATATTAATAATGTTCAAGCTTGGGAATTTCCACTTCGATTACATTTTTCAACATCCGAAATCTGAATCTACTCCACACATAAAAACAAATTTCATAGCTACTATATTGAGGCTCGTGAACGCTCTGCGAGAAACGGAGAAGTCCTCTCAAATCTTTAGTCTGATGCCTCAAAGTCACGGTTTTTTCCAAGACAAACAACAAAGCTTGTACGCGCACTCACTTTCAGAAACATTTTTAAAGTACACATATTTGAATCGATATCAATTTGCGTTTACAAATCGTCAATCAGAACACTCTATCACTGTTGGACAATGTTTCCACCGACGAAAGAACAGTACGAGGACCAACGAGCGCCACGCGGAGGCTGGAAGGCAACTAGCCAAGGCGCTGCTCGCGGGCCTGGCTGAAATGCACTCATCCACGGGAACTCCGCACACCGTTCATTTATTCTCCGTTCCTAGCTTGCGCAGTTGGCGCCAAAAGTCTGCATCGCCGTGAAAGGATTAGCGCGCCGAAAGAAAAAAAAAAGGCCCAGGAGGATACAAGGCATTCACTGTGAGATTTTCTGCTTATTACTGCACAGTGAGACCCAGAGATGTAGGATACATTATTCGGTGCTCGGACCTTGTCCTCATGTTGGAATTTCCGCATCTCGTTTTGCCGTAGACTTCGATGGGAACTTATTTAATCGGTTCTCTTAGTTTCATCAAAAATTAGGAACAAGTATCCAAAAAATTGAATAAAATGTTTTCCGCAACTTTAAGACGAAGAATACAACTGTGCGGAAGAAACACAAACATAATCTAGTCTTTTCGTGACAGAAGACCCCAAAAAGCAAAGAAAGAGCTCAATTCTTGCTGTACGTAATATGCACAGATGATTTAAAATACTCAAACAAGAAGCACAAAATGAACCTGTTTTTAATTATACATTGGAGTAAATTTATAATAAAATTCACTTCTAATTTTTGTGAATATAAATAGCTCAATTTGAGATATCCAAATTTTGAAGAATATTTGCTAGAAACGCTGGAATTTTCAATATGCCAAGACATTACCCAGATGTTGGGGCAGATTTCTTAAAAGTTTCACGTGTCCCTAAGTGGAATTGTCCATACGTTGGGGCATCCATATGTCAGAAACCTCACACTTCAGTCAATTGTGGACAATGTTAGACCAGTCTAAAAAAACATTGTTAGAAAACAAAATATAATCTTTAAAATCGAATTGAGAGTCGATACAAAGCAAAATTCATATTCTGGTTCATTTTATTTTTGAAATATTGTAATTTTCGTCACAAAAATGGCGTGCACATTCAGAGTAGGAGTTGTTTTCAAATGTTAGCTCTGAAATGTGTCCAGGGCATATATTCGGTACTTGAGTAAATACTGTACAGTATAATGGCAAACTATTTGTTCATGTCTAGGCCGCTACTTTTCCTCATCCAAGTTGAAATTTAAAAAAAAGATAGACCTTCAAACGAAATTCACAATTGTGTGGAATTAAAGGTTACCTAACTCACAACTAATTTTATACTTATGAACATGCATACAGTATAATAATGATCACATCTTCGAAATAATTTTGACATTTTTATCAATTAAAATTAAAGAAGGGTTCATATTTTCAAAATTTCCATTGAATGGGATTTTTCAAGTTCCAAGTCAAGCCTGAAAAGATTCTACAAATGAAACAGTATTCGTGGCAAGTTTAAAACCTTGCAATTGGTCACTCGTTTTTTTTTTTCTGGCTAGGGTATCCTGACTTGGAAAATTGTGCACAAAACAACCTTTCTTCCCAAGATCCAGTATGAGGACGAAACTTTTGTACTAACCCTTCGTACTTCAACGCTGGCGTCCGATCAATTCTGGCCGAAAATTGCGCCATTTGCAGGTAGTCAATAATTCAATGCCGGTTTGCAAACAGTTTAAACGAATAGAAAAACAACGCAGTTTACTTTATGTGCGGAGTTCGGTCGAAGTAATTTGGTGAAAGTGTTGACAATGTCAATTCATCGTCGACGGAATGCCGTTGTTGCAGTAATACCCAGTACTGGAGACTTCTTCTACCTCAGCTCGTCTTCTTCTTCACCACAAACTGCTGGTGGAATCCTTGCAATTATAAAGACGACGCTCAAGTACTTCAATCATTTTCCGTCTGAAAGAGTGAGTTTATAGCAGGTGATTCTTGCAACAAAAGAAATTCGAAGTTGACCTTGGCAACGAACGCTTAAACGTAGGTCAACATTGGAAAGGCAACGAGTTTCAAGAGTTTAGCGGAAGAAAAAATATAGTAAACACTGTTTTCAATGAAATCAGATCCGCTTCATTTTTTAAACGTCAGCATTTTCTTCCACCAAGTTCGACTCATGCCGGTGCCTTTTCATATAAAATAAGTAATGTTGAAATTCCTGAAACACGCTGTGATTTTTTTTCTCAAATTATATCCATGTTTATAGTTAAATGGTCCTCGTGAACTGACATTAGTATGCTTTGATCCTAAAAACTAAAGCATTTTCGCAATTTTCTTATTTTTTGAGTCAGCGCTTCCTGAAACGTTGTACGTATATTCTAATGCCGCTTGAAGCTTGAAAGTCAGTCGACGTCGCGATTTTCTCAAACACATTTTTATACAGTATATTCCATTCGGATTGTGGTACTGTGTGTTGAGGTAAAATGGGATCCCGCAAATTCGCAATCCCGACAGCGGAGTATTGTGCATGGTTTAATTTTCGCTTTAAATCGCGAGACGTTCCATTTGGAAACTTTATCAAATGCCATATTGAATAAAGTATGCAAGAAAAATATGAAAAATTCCTTGGAAATAAAGGGCAATAATTTGCCAAGGTCTGTCGATCGATTTCTCCCCGCCAGCAGACAGCTGTTCCGAAGTGCCACCCTTTCTCTCGATATTTAGTATTCCTAGTCCATTTTTATGAACTTTTGCGGTTTCAATCTTATATTTGATGACATCACGTAAAAAGCTAGTGTGAGGCAAGGCCAGTGCACTTAGTAAAGTCAGACGGTAAAGTCTTTTCTTAGCTTCACAAGTCTCCTTAAGTAAAAGCGTTAGGGGTCAAGGCAAAAAAAAAACAATCAGCGTTGAATAAAGTACAGTTATAAAAAGGTTACCACAGAGAATATTGAGGCAAATATTTCGCCATATGTTTGTTGAGGTGTTGCCACCTGATCTAAAAATGAGCTAATTGAAAGCAAAGAGAAATGCAAAAAAATTCTAAAGGGCAGACATGCGAAATTAGGATTCTGAAGATAAGTTTGAAATTTTTTATAATCTGAGCCCACATTTTTTGGAGAAAGTTTGAAAATAAGAGTATCATTTTTTGCACCGCCATCACCTGAATATCATTTTCTTGCAAACTTTCACATTTTAAGCCAAGATTTGTTTTCCTTTCCTCGGAAAAAAAAATTGCGATTCGGCTTCGAAAATTCAGAGCAGGTCTTTCTACCGCAATTCTTAATCTATAATAAACTTCCATAAAAATCCAAAAAGCTGCTGCGAATGATACAGAAGTATTGCATAGCACAATATCGAAGACGCAACCCAAAACGTGAAGAATCGAAAACAGTTTTTTTTTCTGAATCGCATTTCTGCTCCGCACTTCCTGAGAAGAACGTTAGAAATCGGAGTCGATTTCAGTTTACTTCTCTGATACCAGCTTGAAAAGTATTTCCTATATTTCCTCTTTTATATATTTTTCGGCCAAAATTCATTCTCAGAGCTTCCAGCTTTCCAGCAATGAGGAAGGAATTGTTTGATTCGAACGAAAGCAAGGTTAGCGTTAACAATAATCAACAGATATACAGTACAATAGTTCCTTCGAAAGAATGAAGGAGAATGTTTAAATGGAGTCGGTGAATTTTAAGTACGTCATACTGCTTCATTCTTTCATTTTTTTTTTTTGAATCACTGGTCCTGAATGAACACAATCTAGAAATAAAAGTGAATTCTGGGACCCGTGTTCTCGAAAAACGAAGATGATGAAATATTTTTCTGAACGAGAAGGATGGTGAAAGAACATTGATCAATATTCAAACGGACACGTCTCTGAAATGCTTCAATTTTCCTCCTCGATTGATGATTCAAAATCTTCAGAACTGATCCGAAATCTCAGTAAGACTTTTTTCACAAATCTAAAAGTGTATATAAACATGTAAATGAAATTCCAGTGCTCAAATGGACTGCGAATCCCGAAAACTTGCCAAGTGTGTACGTTTAACTCTACAGTATTTCTGCGCAGTGATTGGGTATATTTCCACCACTGCATTTAATTAATTTCAAAGTACTGCATATGATCAAAATTTGCGATGAATGATCAAATTTTATCTCGAAAAAACATTAATTCCACCTCTGTTCGTTCATCCAACAAAAAGCCACGGACTGACTATACCTTGTATGAGGGTTTGTCCCAGTTGGACGCGACCTCTGATATTTTTTAGAATGAATGTGACATTAGAAAAAAATTCATGACATAGCCTTCGATGTTTTACGGTTCTGTGATTTTTTTAAAGATTTTCGAAAAAGCTTTTCAATTTACTGCATGATGATAAGTGGAAACTTTCCAGTTACAGTTGGAGTTCTCCATTCGTGATACACAAGGTGCTAAAATTTAGTCAGGTCAGCTTAAAAAACTGATTTTTGGTTTTGTTTTTGTCCATCATCTTTTCTAAATTTTAGGTAATCAGAGGAGGCGTATATTACAACTGGGACATCCCTCGTGTATACCACCCAACTTCACAATCAATTCCTTCTCGTCTCTGATGGAATCCGCCTTTTGGGTGGCCCTGAAATATCCGCAGAACACCCGATAGAGAGAAGAAGAAAAAAAACACGAATAACCTGTCCACATCCGCCCACCAAGACGGAAATGCATGTGTGTGTGTGTGTCTTTTTTCGTAAGGCCTTTCCCCTTTTTTACGGTGCGTGCGCCTCTAACTGTACGCGCACTGAGCTAGAAAGCCCGTGCTCACACCCTCCTCCGACCTATATTATATTTGCGAAATGCGTACCTATCCGAGGAGAATGCGAATATATAGCGTATGCTGGGATTCACGCGTGGGTATCTGCTCTGAATTAGTTTCCCCGCTCCAAAAAAAAAGAAGAGAGAAATTATTTTTCGTTCATTTATTTATTTATCTTATTTTTCATTTTTCAATCTTGCCCCTTGCCTTCGACTCTCCATTGTTTCTTGGCAGCAGAAGGTTTTCATCGACGGGGGAGCAGCAACGTGTTCCGTTGTGAGGTTGTATATGCTGGATAGGGCCGAGTGAGAAACTTTTTTCCCCCTCTTCCTTCTTCTTCTTTTCGAGTTCGAACTACTTGAATAATTATGCGGCAAGAAATTGATTTTGCTCCCTTCAGAATCGCCTGAATATTTCTCGCTTATGTATTATTTTTTTTCTCGCGAACTCAGACCAGCAGTTCATTGATTTTCCCTCAAGGCTAGAGGTGCAAGAATAGGCTCGAGGAATAATCCTAGAACGTCGAGATAAATTTTCCTGAAACTGCAGCCAAGTCGTCGTCCATCTCGAGGTTTTTTTTACTTCTATGTATTCGATTTCATTTTATTTTATTATTTTTTGCTGGACTGGAGGGAAAACATGTCTGCTTCGGAAAAGGGGATCGAAGTGGAAATAAATCGAAGAAATAATCGGGAATATTTTTCTGAGTGAAATGAATTTGGAGATGGATTTAGTCTTGCAGTGAAAAGCACCTGCCAAGTTAAAAAGTGCGACTTTCTCGCAGCTTTAAACAATTTTAATTGCGTAAGTTAGCTGAGGACTAAAGACTCTTTAACTTAATAGAAGGAACTTAACCATGTGTACAAACAGAACAAAAATGAGACGTGCTACTCTCTTACAAGAGCTGATTATCTATGCTTTCCAGTCACATAACAATAGTTTCACAATATAAAGTTATACTCGTTTTTAAAAATTATTTCAACATTTTCTTGAAATCGATCAAGACGGAATTCACTTTCATCGTCCCAGTCCCGCGTGCCTCGGGTAATATTCAATTTTTCTGCTGAAATTTCTTTGCGTTTATTATTTTTCAAACTTTAGAATTAAATTTCAGCCAAATCAATGAAAGCTGACTAAAATTTAGAGAAATATCTCAAACTATTTTCACCAGAGGCTTAAACTCACGGGCAAATGCTTGATATTAAAAAGCACTTCATCTGATGAAATGTTCAAATCCTTTCTAGCGACGATATTCAAAAGCATTCTCGTAAAAACTATGTTTAAAATTTCTAGAGTCGGAGGCAACATTGTATCCCTATTGTTCCGGGGCATAAAAAAACGCTGACTGAAGTTGGAAAAACAACTTGGAAGAAGTCCATCAAAAGACTAGACCAA
>CAJPEX010004276.1:0-13060 GCA_905338405.1 Notodromas monacha | reverse complement strand
TGTTGACGTCGTGCTGCAGCTGGACAATCATTCCTATAATGTCCTTCTTCTCCACAGTAGTAGCATTCCGGTGCGGTTCCTTCTCTGGAGGGATCCTTGTAGTCCTTCTTCTTCTTTTTAGGAATGCCTGAAATGAATCTAGGGGGATCAGACTTTGAAATGTAGTTGATTGCACAAGAGGTTGTCCTCTTCTGCGTGTCCAGCATTTCCTCAACGTCTTCTGCTTCGATCACAGCATCTTCAAAAGTTTTTGGTCTTTTTAATATCCTTGATGAGATTTTGGTACGTAGACCTCTAAGGAATTGCTGAAGCATTAATTCGGATATTAGTGATCCTTTCTCTAGGGCTGCTAGTTCCTCTTCCTTGTATATGGGATTAGGAACAATTATGGCTTCATTATTGTTTTTCTTTAATACCTTAATTTCATCAGTCTTTTGGGATAGGAGGGATACTCCAACCAATCTCAGCCGGACGACGTATTCTCGAACAGATTCGTTTTCTTCTTGGAAGATTGATTCTAGACGTTTGAGTCCTTGTGGGATTCTTCTGTCTCCGAAGTCAAGTTCCAGAACCTTCAGAATTTGTTGGTATGTTCCGTAAATGAGTCCGCGTCGTGCAGCTACTGAATCCCATGCTTTTCCTTGAAGTTTTTGGAGTATCAATCCTTTTATATCTTCATCATTTAATCTACATATCGAAATTGTAGTCATTAACTTCAATTGCCAATCATGCCATTTTATCTCTCCCTTTTTTCCATTAAAGACAGGTAGGTTTGAAATAAATCCATTGATAGCATGTTTATTTGCACCTGATGCACTATAGCCTCTGGATTTTTCATAGAATACCAATTCATCAGCACTTGGACTTTCAAGAGTTCCTAATAAAGTATTGGACATTATGGATTGTCTTAACCCAATTGTTTCTTGAAGAGTATCTCTTTGCATTCTTAATTGTTGTTGAAGCATATTGGCTACTAGAGTAGCTTCGTCTTCTTGTACAGCTATTCGACTGGCATTAATAGCGTTCAAGTGTTCCACTAGAGTTTTTTCTAGTGTTTTCCATTCATTTTGAACGGTTTGTAATTTGTTAATATCAGCAGTTAAAGTAGTAGCTCGTGGACCAGTAGCAGTAGTCAGTGCAGTCTGCAATTGGGTGATATTATTTCCATTTTCGACTAATTTTCGTTGTACAAAATTTAATTTATCTGGATAGCTAAGTTTAAAGAATTCATTACTTAGGGTGTCACTCCCTTGTTGTAAAGCAGGGGAGAGCTGAAATGATCCTCGGGAATTATTAATAGCATTGATATTNTGTTATCCTATTTCCTGAAGAAATACAAGAATCGGTGAATCTTAAACAAATGCTTACTATTACGTCTAATGGTAAGTTTGTTACCGACCTCGAATCTTGGAATAACTAATTCTATCCTGGGTTTTTCACAATTGTCTTCCGCGTTCTTTGCGGGCAAAAAGGATTTTTAGCAGTTAAATAAGTAAGCACCAGGATCTCTGCTGAGAGGCAAGCAATATGTATTTCAGTGCACAACAGTCCGCGAGTGAGTCAGGACACGAATGCTGAATAATATAGGAGAGTACACTGAGTTTTAAAGGTGGACAGCCGACAGGTTCGCGACTTGCTGGCTGGCCCCAAAAGAATAGATACACACACACACATATGACCGCGAGAGGACAGCAAGCTAGGTAGCTGGCTGGCCGCGAAGCAGGTGCGCGTGACGGGCGTATGCATATCTATATGCATATAAAAAGAGAAAGAAAAAAGATCAGGGTGCAACCAAACACGTAGAGAAAATAAGAGTCAGCATAGGCTGCTCGTAAAAATAATTTTGGATCACAAAGCCAATCATTTCCTAAAATTCCTTGGAAATCTCCAAAACATTTCTGTTGAACCATGAGAAAAATTGCTTTATTTATTTTATTCTTTCCATGATATAGGGATAATTTTACTTCACCGTCCACAGGGATTGCTCTACCTTCAATGGTGGTAATTAAGATATTACTAGGTTGAATATTTTCGCAATTTACTGATTCTGGATCTAGTATAGAGACTTCAGATCCTGTATCCATTAGGAATTTAATTGCAGGTTCATTTTTACCAATTGATAAAAATACACCAGGAGACGGGGGGTTTGGCGTGCCCGGTTAGTAATCGTTTCCCAATTCGTTAGGGTCGTAATATTCATCTGATTTGTTATCATTGCTATGGCTTGAATCATCATCGCAGTTACTAGATGATGATGCATCTGAATTATTGTCATCATTATCTTGGGCATTATCTTTGGCCTCATTATTATCAGGCTCACCAGTTGTCATGACAAAAACACGTCGAGAATTTTTTCCTCTTGAATCCTTTTTCATCGACAATTTCCTTGGAGTTTTCGAACTGCTGTTCCTTGATGATCCAGGTTTGTCATGTTTTGAATTGTGTCTGGTTTGTGAGGAAGATCTTTGCTTTGCAGAAACATCCCGATTCCTTCTTGGCTTAATGGTAGGGTTAAAATTCCTGCGGGAATTGTCAAACAATTTTGTGGGATTATAGTTATTTTGATCGTTTTGATTTCGATATTGCTGACGACGTGCTGCAGCTGGACAATCATTCCTATAGTGTCCTTCTTCTCCACAGTAGTAGCATTCCGGTGCGGTTCCTTCTCTGGAGGGATCCTTGTAGTCCTTTTTCTTTTTTTTAGGAATGCCTGAAATGAATCTAGGGGGATCAGATTTTGAAATGTAGTTGATTGCACAAGAGGTTGTCCTCTTCTGCGTGTCCAGCATTTCCTCAACGTCTTCTGCTTTGATGACAGCGTCTTCAAAAGTTTTTGGTCTTTTTATTATCCTTGATGAGATTTTGGTACGTAGACCTCTAAGGAATTGCTGAAGCATTAATTCAGATATTAGTGATCCCTTTTCTAGGGCTGCTAGTTCCTCTTCCTTGTATATGGGATTAGGAACAATTATGGCTTCATTATTATTCTTCTTCAATACCTTAATTTCATCAGTCTTTTGTGATAAGAGGGATACTCCAACCAGCCTTAGTCGTACGACGTATTCTCGAACAGATTCGTTTTCTTCTTGGAAGATTGATTCTAGACGTTTGAGTCCTTGTGGGATTCTTCTGTCTCCGAAGTCAAGTTCCAAAACTTTCAGAATTTGTTGGTATGTTCCATAAATGAGTCCGCGTCGTGCAGCTACTGAGTCCCATGCTTTTCCTTGAAGTTTTTGGAGTATCAATCCTTTTATATCTTCATCATTTAATCTACAGATCGAAATTGTAGTCATTAATTTCAATTGCCAATCATGCCATTTTATCTCTCCCTTTTTTCCATTAAAGACTGGTAGGTTTGAAATAAATCCATTGATAGCATGTTTATTTGCACCTGATGCACTATAGCCTCTGGATTTTTCATAGAATACCAATTCATCCGCACTTGGGCTTTCAAGAGTTCCTAATAAAGTATTGGACATTATGGATTGTCTTAACCCAATATTGTAGTCATTAATTTTAATTGCCAATCATGCCATTTTATTTCTCCTTTTTTTCCATTAAAGATTGGTAGGTTTGAAATAAATCCATTAATAGCATGTTTATTTGCACCTGATGCACTATAGCCCCTGGATTTTTCATAGAATACCAATTCATCCGCACTTGGACTTTCAAGAGTTCCTAATAAAGTATTGGACAATATGGATTGTCTTAACCCAATTGTTTCTTGAAGTGTATCTCTTTGCATTCTTAATTGTTGTTGAAGCATATTAGCTACTAGAGTAGCTTCGTCTTCTTGTACAGCTATTTGACTAGCATTAATGGCGTTCAAGTGATCCACTAATGTTTTTTCTAGTGTTTTCCATTCATTTTGAACAGTTTGTAATTTGTTGATATCAGCAGTCAAAGTGGTAGCTCGTGGACCAGTGGCAGTAGTCAGTGCAGTCTGCAATTGAGTGATATTATTTCCGTTTTCGACTAATTTTCGTTGTACAAAATTTAATTTATCTGGATAGCTAAGTTTAAAGAATTCATTACTTAGTGTGTCACTCCCTTGTTGTAAAGCAGGGGAGAGCTGAAATGATCCTCGAGAGGCATTAATAGCATTGATATTATTTAACGTATCAGAGGCACCAGCTTGATCTCCTGAGTTTGCCATTATTTTTAACTAGGTTAAAAGGAGGTGCTCTCTTTCTTCTTTTTTTAGATTATTTTAATCCTTTTTGGGATCTTCTTCTTTAGGTTTTGAGTAATATGTTAAACACTTTTCTTCTAAGTCTGTTACGTCCTCAGGTTTGATGATTGGGATACGGTAGTTATTGGCAGAGGTTGTGGTCACTGTATTGATAGTTGTTGTAGGGGTTGAGGTGCAGGTATTGGTTATAGGGATTTCAGGTTTGGGAAGAGAATCTTCTGTGCCGTAAATATTTTCAAATAATTGGGAGATTAGATAAGCGTTAAAACGACGTGCGCGCGTTGCAGGGGAATCAGGTTGGGTATTAGAGGATCCTGATCTCTTAGACATAAAAGAAAAGATAGTAAAAGATAAATTCAATAATTTTTTTGCGATACGGAATAATTCAACACTTTCTCGCAATTGACTTTTTCACTCTCTTTCACGCGCAAATAATTTTTTCGAATCCGATCTCACTATCGATTCGATCCCGACTTCACTCGCCGGTTGTTTCCTCGTTTTTAACCCCGAGCGGATCTTCCAACTTAATAGAGGGTTACTATTAAATCAGGGCTAAAGAACTAACTTAATAAGTTCTAAAGTGATTCTGCTGTTTAGAAGGCTAACTCTTAGCAAGAATCTGATTTTCTTTTTTCCAGGCCTTTCCTGCCTCTTCTACTCGCAAGTAGGATCCCTTTTATTCTTTTTCCAGGCTTTAAGAATAACCTTTTTCTTTTTCCAGGCTTCAAGAATAACCTTTTTCTTTTTCCAGGCTTCAAGAATAACCTTGCCTTTTTAGAACGTCTTCACTCGACCGTTCTCTTCCACTCACGTTAAGCGGGTAAAAATTATTCTGGTTGATCAGACCAAAATTAATCTTTCTTCTGCCCTCAAGCAGGAAAAACCAAAACAATTCTAAGATTTAAACTTCACTCGTTTTAATCTCTTCCGTTACGACTTATTTTCCTTGCGTACCCGGGAATGTACAGATCTCGTCAGAAACTGTACTAGCAATCTAGAAAGAAAATGACAAAACTAGATTGCTGCTGTCTGGAGCCACTCACTGGGCTCAGTCTCGGTCAAAAAGGTTACGGGTCACCAATCAGAGTATTGTTAGACTAAGACACAAAAACACAGCATACACCACCCCGGCGCAAAAAGGAGTACCGACTGCGCCAGAATTTGTTATCCTATTTTCAATTATTTTTACTTTAGAAGAATAACTAAGATAAATAAATGGGACCGTTATGAGTGACTACTCTTGCGGTTCTTAACTCCTTAGTCGCGGAGGAGTGCTTCTGCTGACGACTCACAGCATACACCACCCCGGCGCAAAAAGGAGTACCGACTGCGCCAGAATTTGTTATCCTATTTTCAATTATTTTTACTTTAGAAGAATAACTAAGATAAATAAATGGGACCGTTATGAGTGACTACTCTTGCGGTTCTTAACTCCTTAGTCGCGGAGGAGTGCTTCTGCTGAGGACGTGAGACTTATCGAGAAAATACAGACAGGCTTTTTTTCAGACAAACGTTTTATTCAACCACATTTTGTACACTCGAAATATCAAGGCAAAGCTCGATGGGGAAGTCTAATCGGAACTCTGACTCCTTGTACAGAGGATCGGTGATCAACTGACTTATCTAGAGCTGGACCTAGGTTTTTATACCAAATTGTGGGTCCTAGATTTAGGGACAAGAGTTTAATTATATACAGTTCATTGCTTTTGAGACTTGGTTGAGAAAGTACTGAATTTGTGGAATATGCGGGTTGCCTGCCTGAGAGGGTAAAATTTACATTACCTGATAAGCATCAGTCTTGAAACACTGTTTCAAGATACACATAATATTATTTGGAAACTATGCATGGCTGCCCTTTTGGGTTTTTATGCATGAGTGGGTTTTTCAAGGAGAGGATGCACCACAAAGGTGCCTGGTGAGAGAAGCTCACCACAATCAAATATCGCACTTTGGCGAAATTCCTGAGCGTATAGTTTTTTCGCATTCGTAACAATACATACATACATATATATACATTCATACATACATACATACATTCAATCATTCATTCATTCATTCATTCTTTCTTTGATTGATTCATTCATTCATTCATTCATTCATTCATTCATTCATTCATATTTGCAAAAGAATGTAAAGTAATTCATTATTGTTTCATTATTTATGCTTCTTAGGATACTGCTGGTGCTCTCCACCTACAAACACTAACCTGTAGCACCATTCCATCGGCCAACAGACTTACCTATACCACCATTCTTGCGACCGACACACTTGTTAAGTACTACACTTGCGACCGACACACTTATAAAGCACAATACTCTTGACCAACACACTTGTAAAGTACTACACTTGCAACCGACACACTTATAAAGCACTATACTCGCGACCAATACGCATATAAAGCACTATCAACCGACACACTTACTATCCTCTCGACCGACACACGTATGAAGCAGTATGAAGCAATATTGACCGACACACTTGTAAAGTTATATCCTCGTGACCGACACACTTATAAAGCACTATCCTTGCGACCAACACGCGTATAAAGCACTATCGACCAACATACTTACTATCCTCTTGACCAACACACTTATGAAGCAGTATGAAGCACTATCGACCGACACACTTGAAAAGTTATATCCTTGCGACCGACACACTTACTATCCTCTCGACCGACACACTTACTATCCTCTCAACCGACACACTTATAAACCACTATCCTCGCGACACAAGCATATAGCACCTTACTCGCGACCAACACACAAATATAGCACCATCCTCTCAACCAAGAGACTTTCATATGCCTTGATGACATACTTTCATCAGCAACCACGTCACATACACAGCACCATTCTCTATCATACTGTATACATATACATATATATATATCCTATCGGGCGAGAGACTTAAATAACCCTCGGCCGAGAGACTTCTTTAAGCTTTGGCCGAGAGACTTTTCAATAAGGGAGGAGGGGGGCGCGCATGCGTAGACCCATCGCGCCCGTCCATCCCAGGGGATGGCACTTCCGGATGCATGCAATGAAAATGAGGTGGGGGGCGCGCGCATACGTCATCGCGCCCGTCCATCCCAAGGGATGGCACGTCCGGATGCATGCAATGAAAATGAGGTGGGGGGCGCGCGCATACGGGCCCATCGCGCCCCTCCATCCGAGGGATGCCTGCCAGGGCTAGCCGGATCTGTCCTGTAAGACCATCCCACGGGATGGACAGGGGGCTCCAATAGCCGTTGCATCCCAGATGGGCCGAGGGATGCCCCGATTCTTTGCTGGGCAAGGGTACTATCCCGTATTGTGTATGAATTTAGGAGACGAAGATTTCACGATATCTCCCAGAGTAACCCTTACTACGGCCACTGTAAATGATTTCAAAATAGTCCCAAAAGTCCAAGTGAACAACATAAAGAGTGCCAAAATGACCAAAGCAGTCAAAGATACATTGGAGGGAATTCATGGCAAATTAGAAAAAAAGGATCTTTCTCAACTAATAGAAGAGAATATCAAACTTTCAGAGTGCCTGGACCGACTGGTGAGTCCCTTGCGGAAGCTACTCAAACGTTTTAAAAATGTCTAAGCCAAAAAATCTGATCACCTGGGGCTATGTACATACCTTTGGACACTGAAAAACCTGTTTTCACCCGTCAATACCCTCTTCCTCATATGATGCGTCCAAAGGTAAATGCATATACCAATGACCTCCTAAGCCATGAGATAGTCCGCCCTTCTAAGTCTCCATACAACAGTCCAACCTTAATGGTCAAGAAAAAGGATGGCGGCTGGGGAATGGTTGTCGATTTTTGTCAACTAAACAACCATGTTATCACGGACACTCATCCTCTGCCCCGCATCAACCAGATTTTTGAGGAACTAGGAAATGCCCGTTTCTTTGCGGCTTTAGATCTTTTACACGGTTTTTATAATGTAAAAATCCAAGAAGAAGACCATTGGAAAACAGCATTTTCTACACCCATGGGGCACTACAAATTCATTCGGCTGCCTATGGGTTTAAAGAATAGCCCTTCCATTTTTCAGCTTCTAATGCATCTGGTGCTTGACGGTTGTCTCGGAATCTATGCATATATATATGTGGATGATATTGTTATATATTCCAAGACAGCCGACCAGCACCTAGAACATCTTTCCGACATCCTGGTTAGGTTGGACGAAGCTGGCCTCAAGGTCAAATTTTCCAAATGCCAACTTTTCCGTACTCAAATAGAGTATTTAGGTTTTCTGATCAGCGAAGCCGGAATCCAAGTAAACCCGGTCAAGATTGAAGCTATTCAAAACTTCCCCACTCCCAAGGATGTTAAGGGGATCTAGGCTTTCCTAGGATTGGTTGGGTATTTTTGCTCCTATATTCAGAACTTTGCCCTTAAAGCAAAGCCCCTCTACCTGTTATTGAAAAAAGAATCCGAATTCAAATGGACCAAACTGCAACAAGACTCAGTGGATTGCCTGAAGAAATGCCTTCTCTCAGCTCCTATTTTGTCTTTCCCGGACTTTAACTACGAGTTCATACTAACCACTGATGCTTCCGCTATAGCCATTGGGGCCATTCTCACTCAAAAGCCAGGGAAAAGAGAAGTGCTCATAGGTTGCACTAGTTGCACTTTAAATGAGGCAGAGTCTAGATATCCTAACATTGATAGAGAACTGTTAGCAGTTTACTACAGTGTTTCTCAATTTCGCTCCTATCTTTGGGGACATCCCTTTATTATTTGTACCGACCACATTGCTATTCCATACCTGAGCCGTCAGCATCAGAGCAACAGTCGCCAGGCAATTGCCTGGTTCATCACTCTGAACGAGTACAAATACAAAGTAGAATACAAAAAGGGCCTTTCCATCCCTCATGCCGATGCTCTGAGTCCATGCCCACCAGAAAATAGAAAGAGCAAGCTCTGTGCCTATCTTTCCCCTTCTTTACTAGAACATGATCTTATCCCATACATTTCTAGAGGCGTATTGCAGAGGGCAACAGCAGCGGTAAAAAACAAATTGCCCCATACGGAAGGTTTCCGCCTAACTGAGGGTTTAGTCATGAAATCCACAGAGAGAGGCAAATGAATATGAGTACCGCCATCTTTAAGAGAAAAACTAATATCAAGCTTTCATGACCCCCCTGCAATGGGTCACTGTGGGATCGACAAAACTTCTTTCGCCATCCGAGAAGAGTTTACATGGCCCAATTTGGAGAAAGATGTCACCCTTTATGTGAAGTCCTGTGTTGAGTGCCAGAAGGCAAAGGGATATGCTCACAAAACTCTGTTCCTATCCACGGGGATCCCTAAGAACTGTTTTCAGGACGTAATTATAGATGTAGTGGGACCCGTACCTAATAGTCAAAGAGGCAATAGGTACATATTAGTCATGCAAGACCGACTTTCTTGCTGGATTGTTTTTTCACCCATGCAGGATGCATCTGCGCAGACTACAGCGCAACTGTTCTTAATGGATTGGGTCTGCCTCTTTGGAGCCCCAAAAAGAATATTAACAGATCGCAGAACCAACTTCATTAGTAGCGTATTTCGAGATATGGCTAAATTCCTTGGCGCCCGTGCTAATACCACTACAGCATACCGTCCACAAGGGAATGGGCAAAACGAACGTTCCCATCCAGAGCTACATGAGTATCTGGCATTGTACCTGGACCCGGACAATAGAAGCACCTGGGATGAATTGTTGAAACTTGCAGCTTGGGTGCACAACTCATCTAAACACAAAGCCTTACAGGCTTCACCATTCGAAATAGTAACCGGATTAAAACCTCATTGCAATCGGTTGTCGGGATTACAAAACCAAGAAAAGTTCCAGAACATACAGGAATTTTTCGAGGTAAAAAGGAGGAACTGGACACCCTCCAAGAACAAGCACAAGCCGCCATCAGAAAAGGTCAGGCTTCCTACCTGGAAAGACTGAATGTCCATCAGAAAGGGACTACATACATCCAGGGGGACAAGGTCTGGTTAAGACAGCACCCCCTTACTTTTGTTGGAAAGAAATGGAGTGCTAAGTATAAGGGTCCTTATACTGTCTTGGAAGCTGTAAACCCCGTCGTTATTAGAATTCGTGATGACCAACATCCGGAATGGACCGATGTACATATTAGTTACGTGCAACCATATGTAAAACGGAAAGATAAGATGTCTTCTAACCCATCCACAGATGAACAACAAATCACCAAATTTGATGACATCATTGATGACCCAGATGGCAATAATGAGACAGATATGACTAATTGTGCTGTCGTTTCCCCTAAGAAAAATCTTTCAGATAACACCATTCCGGCAGTACCGCAACAAGTAAGGTCTCCAACCAAAAATTCTCCAAAATCCCCGACAAAAACTCCATATACGGAAATTGTGGAAGCAACCCAAGATCAAATAACCCCTGAGGAAGAAGAACCAACATTGGAACCCACTCCTGAAGCTGGCACTCTAGAGCAGGGCTTTTCAACCGGTGGTACGCGTACCCCAAGGGGTATGTGAGTGCTTGCCAGGGGGTACGCCAACCACTGTCAGGTCAAAAAAAAAGGCTAGGTATTCTGATCAGAAGGGTGGAGGTGAAAATTGCCCAAGTGTCTGGCCATCCTAAGTTTGAATTTTTTTTTGTGGCTCTCCCTTTCTTCCTGCCCCTTACCTCCCTCCCACAGAGCCCCAGAGAGGCCTGCAGCAGGAGGGTCCAGTTTCCCATTGTCCAGACTTTGAAAATGTTGTAACATTCAATTTTGACTCAATTTTCAAATTTCTTCAAGTGTTGCAGGTGCACAGATGTTTTCTAAATCTTCTTGTGTGAATTTTTAAAAAAGCTTCACAATTGTGTGAGATATCATGACAAACACAAAAAGAAGATTTTTAAAATTGAGTCAAAATTTGGAACAAATTGTTTCACATTTAAATTTTCAACTAATTCATTTTCCCAAATAAGTCCTGATTTAAAAATTTCTAAATTTGTAAACTTTTAATGCGCATATAGCCCTGCAAGAAATTTTGAAATAGAGCAAATTTTAAAGAAACCATAGTGAGCTAAAGAGAAATGTTTCACATTTTTGTGTCCTGTTTCTCAGATTTCAAAAATTTGCTAAGCATTCAATATTCAACCAAACTCAGTTTTAAAGCTTTCATTAGAAACACCATGGTGTTTGCCACATAAAATGTATTTACATTTTGAAAAAGGTTTCAAATTAATGGATTGACAATGAAAAATGCAGAAGTTTTTTCAAAATCAGGAGAAAATTGGGACAAATCTTTTCACATTTTGATTTTCAACTGATTCAACTTCCACAATTCTGCCCTATAAAAAATATAAATTTGTAAAACTTTAGTTTGCATCTAACCCTGCCATAAATCTTCAAATTGATCAAATTTTAAAGAAATTACAGTGAGCTAAATTTAAAAGTTTCAATTTTGCATCTCAATTTTGATATTTTAAAAATTTATAAAAATGGGGCTCAGGGAGTGGAAAGGGAATGGAACACCATATATATATATTTTTTAATTTGCTAACCAAGGGAAGTGGCAAGCAATTTTTTTTTAAATTAGGCAAGTGTGGTGTCCAACCACACCTGGACAATGTGCATGATTACTGATGGTCCTTGAAATGTAATCATTCAATATCAGCATTAATCATTCAATATTTTAAAATTTTTCACATAATTTGCATTATGATTAAGTTGGAATTGTAACCAGTAATAAAATCCTCCTGCTCATGTGCCAGTTGTGGCCCAGTAGCCCACAGGGCCACATTTGGCACATTGAGCCCAAGTAAAAGATTACTGGTGGTCCTTCACCACTTAACCAACTTTAATCATGAATTGTTCTTAAAGTTTTCTGCATAATTTGTATCATGATAGAAAGTGCACCTGGGCACCCCCTCTTCCACTTATTAATTTCTGTAATAGATGAAAGCTTTCCAAACTATAATATGTCCAATGTTCCTGTGTGGCTGGGCATCCAAGCTTGTTTATAATAATCATATCAGGGAGCATTTTCTGGATGACAATGGGTTTCTGACAAGCCTTGCTTTAAAAGACATTGCAAAAGCATTTCTGGAGGATATTTTTTCAGATCAATTTGCAGATGAGATTTGTACTTCCATTGTCATTACAACTGATGTGATTGCAGCCTGATGTTATTCAAGTAAGGTATTCTTGGCCAAACCCAGCCAGTGCTAAATCTGCAGTGATACACATTTGAGGAAAGAAATTTTGATTTCTAGGTCCACAGGAAAGGCTTCATGATTTTCTCAAACTCACATATGCCAGGAAAAAATCAAATGTATGTAATGTATCAAAGCAGATTCACATTTGCAAAATCCCAAATTTTGAAGGGCTTCCAGAAACATTATCATAAATTCTGAAAATTTCTAAAGTTAAATTCTTTCAGGAAAAGAAAGCTTCAAGCTTGAAGCTTCCTGGGTAATGCCAGAGACAAATGTGTTGGATACAAAACATTTATCAGCCATTGTGCAAGCAAGAGCATTAAACCACAACTTGCCAAGCTTTAGTCTGGTTTGCAAAAAAAAAAAAAGGCTCTCAAAGCATGCACAAATGCCAAGACTTCAGCACCCAACAGTTTATTCATAAGTCTGCAGTGCTTCAAATTTAGATGCATGGTCGGAACACTTCCTCTGAGTGTCCATTACTCATCAAAATTGTTTACTTTTTTCTCATCAAATTGATTCCTTTCCTGATAACTTACTTATTTGGTCATTTTCTGCTGCAGCTTAACTCAAATATCTTATGTTAAACTTTAAATTGTAATGAGTGATGATTATTGATTCCATCACACCTTGATGGTAGCAACAAATTGTCTCTCATACTTGAAAAATATCTTCAGGAAATTCACTT
>CAJPEX010004275.1:4504-21649 GCA_905338405.1 Notodromas monacha | reverse complement strand
TTTTTGCATTCCCAGCTAAGTCTTACTTGGTTTAAAAGTCGTCATGCGAGGTATACGTGATCTGATGGTCGCGAACCCATCTTGAATTTCATTAACAGTAGTTTCGCGTACCACCATTGGACCAGGAGACAAGTCTTTCATTTCAATTTCCTCCACTTTTCGTTTATTTTTATTGTTAATCTTAGGAGACTTGGGACAATACTGTTAGTTTTTGGTTGGTTAAAAGATAGGAGCCATGCAAAAGAAATTGTTTACGGATAACAAATGGTGCAGAAAAGAAAAGCAAAAGTACCTTTTTCCTCAAGCACCAGGCAATCCATCCAGCTGCCAACCCGAAAACTGTCAAACTAAGACCACTAATCAGGCCTACAGCCCAATTAGAAAACAGTTCAGTGGCGAATTCCGCCCCCAAAACCGCTTTCCCTTCAACGACCGTCACCGTGATGTTGGCCCGATCTCCAGAAACGATTTTGGTCTCTGGCAGGTTCTTTAGCACCGAGACAATGATGGAAGGCTTAGTCGAAACTGTAAAAACCCAATTCCGATTATATGCACTGGCTAATGGTTAAAGCTATTCCAAAGCTCTTACCAGGAGCTGGAGTAGTATGTGTCGTTGTTTCAGGGGTTGGACCCGTCGTCAGCATATCTATAACGGTTGACGAGGCCGAAACAGCATCTGGAATGCTAGTCGTGGTGCCAAAGTCAGGGACAGATGTTGCTGCCGCGACGCGAGAAGTCGATGCTTCTAACGTCACCATCACCGACGCCCTTGTCAAGTCCACCGTAGACGGCGAAAACGACGAAGACGGCAATTCCGTCGTTTCTCCACGACCAATGCAAAAGTCAACGGGATCCACCATCGACGCTCAAAAATTACCGTCGCATCGAGTGGGCCCCAACAACTCCACTTTCTGAACAAGAAAAGCACAGAAAAATTGCAAAAAAGCCATTCCAAACCGGTTTTCACTCCACAAACCTTGATTCCGAAGAAGTCCAGGCATCCGAAGTCCAGGACTCGCCCCGTCAGAACGATCCGACCATCGAATTCGGCCGCTCGGACCGCGTCCGCATCACATGTCTCTGTGCAATGCAGTCGGCCATCTTGCACCAAACACCTGCCGTATGACGCATCTGGATGCATCATCAGGACCACCAACAGCACAGACACTGCGAACACCGCCATTCTTGCTGATTGTTCAAAAATTCTACAAAGATGCACTAAGATCAGAGCTGATCCAAGTTAGTTAAGAAGTCTATAGGAAATCACCTTTTTGTTGAGATCTCGCAAACCGAACGGTGAATCTGCCCGAAACTCGCAGGAAATCTTCTTTGAGTGACCTAGAAGCGAATGAACCGTTTACTTTTTTGATTTTCATCCGCGTTTTGCGTAAAAATTGATCATTTCACGTATCTCGCAAACGAAATCCGCGAACGAAAAACTCAAAATTTACCGCGAAAAATGAACCGAAACCGCCGGAAAACATCGAGAATGGGAATTTAAACTAATGTTAACGAGAACCAAGCGAAAAAACACCCAATTTAAGTAAAATTCTGACAAAGTGGATTTTGCAATAGGGCTTAAGGGTGCAATAGGGCTGTATTCCCCAGGCTAAGGGTGCCCTTGCCTTGGGGTTTTGATATTTGATCAAACATTGCAGTTGTCTCTGTTTCATCTCTGAAGAATTGTTATAAGCTATCACAAAATGAAGCAATGTGTAAAATTTCCTCCAAACTCTGAAGATCTGTAAGAATTTTTCTAATTAAGATGAAAAGGAGTTGGAAAAAGCAAATGTTCCCCAAAACAAAGGGGAATCCAAAAGTCTCCATTTACTATATGATGAACAAGTAATGAACACTTGATGAACCCTCAATGATAATGCAATTTACAAGCAATGTTCACTTCAAACATTGCTTGTACAGTACATGGCTTGATCATGATCTGTGTGGTAGAACACTGTTCCATCATCTTGTTTGGTGGAACACTATTCCACCACTCATCCTTGTGGCAACCAAAACCATCAACAAATTTCCCTAAGCATAGCATTGATGCATCAAACAGTGCATCATCTGATGCATCAAATGCACTTTGAAGACTCTGGTGCCCAAATTATCCACTGGGTGTTAATACAGATAAAGTGAGATGCTTTCTGGCCTATCTCACAAGACTGTTTGAGACCATCAATTATTGTCTCAAGGATGATTCATGAAGTTTAAACGTTTTAGAAATGACTCTTTTTTCATAAAATATGGTTCAAAATTAGAAGTGAAATTTGTTTTTTCAAGATCTCTTGGGATCATGGAACATTTTTCCACATGGATGAGGACTTTGGAAATATTGGGCATTCAATCCCATTTTCCACTATACAGTATTCTGGAATCCAATGAGCAGCTCTTCAAAGCAAAGTTCCATTTTTGAAAGGATTGTAATTCTCATTACAGTCACAGTTATTTAGGAAACTCAATTTTGCTTGAAGTGCTGCCCAACCCATGGTGAAACGGTTTCCTTCAATGAGGCACATCATGAAACGTTACAGTGCCATTTTAGCGTGAATGAGCAAAATTCGATATGAAACATAATTCATCATCCGCTATTAACTGTCCAATGAAACACAAACCTGCATTTGAATGTTGGGGGAAAAAAAAAAGCCCTATTCCTGGAATTCCCACACATTTCCTCTTCTTGAAAGCTCAGAGGACACATAGCGCATTCTCAAGAAGAAAAATCTTAGTTCTCTTGCCCAAAAAAGACTCAAAAGCATGCACGATGTCAAGAAACATTTCGTGTGTTCGGCGAAAGACGTAATTTCCTCCGGGACTGAGATACGCGGTACATAAGAACGCGGGTAGATGATGCAGAAAAGTGGAGGCACGATTTCAGGGACGGCATCAGAGCCCACAGAGCACACGCATTGGTAATGCAACAAATGAGACTCTGCCTTCGCTGGCTCACATAGTATAAAAAGAGCATGAAAGAATAATGAGCATAACGAGAAGAGAAAGAAACGAAATTGAATGAAAGAAACGGAACAGAAATCCTCGGGGTTCCGAAATCTTGGGCTCTGCATCCCGAGGCCACCTGATGAATGAAACATGGTCCGATGCGTGATTAGCAAGTTTCATCACGCTGGAACTTGCAACGAACCCCTGGCATGTATTTTGCACTGATACTCTTGATTTCCATGAAAATACAGTATATGTATTTTTTCTTTTCTGGGAGGATGTCTGTAACTTCGAGCTTTGACAAGTGACGCAACTACAAATTTAGAACGAAACTCTTCAATGTATATGCCTCAAAAACTCATCAAAACTTGAGGATCTCTCACATCGCAAATTTCACTGAAATAATCCTCTCCCACCACATGCATAAAATTCACATAATCTTCAAATATTTTCAGAAAGTTTGCAGAAAAATATTCAAGAGCATCATTCTGAAAGATTTTCCATCTCAAAAATATTTATGGTTAGTAAAGAAGTATCATTATAGAGAATGATAGGTTATTTTCCTTGCCTGAAAGTGATCTACGGAATCTGATATTTTTCCCAATCGTTGTTCGAACCCTGCATGATGGACGTTCAGAATAATGCGCAGTCATTAAAATGTATTCCTTTGAACGGGAACCGGAAACTGAGTGCAATTTTGCACGACTATCGACAATTTCCAGGCGAATAAAGATTATTCACGGGAAATATACTGAACGAAAATGTGAATCATCTCACGAGAGACGGGAAAATATTTTGGGATACTATAATAGACAAAAAACGTCAGATGCTTGAAATTCTCCGGACTTTCAAACGTTTCCTTGGCAGAGTACATATCTGAAATACGATGATAAGGTAAATCGATGGCCTTTTGAAAATAAATTTCGTCATCATTTTTAATAGTTCATTTTGCATCCCTGAACTTCGTCATTGAGGGCTGTCTGAGGTGTAATTGAATAATGATGATGAGCAGGGGTGATTTTGACGTAGCATCGGTGATCCGGCTTCAAAACAATTTTTGCCTGACATGGAAAACAACCTCGTATGATCATAATTGACGCTTCATTCAAGATTCCGTGCAGGTTTTTGACGGTCGACTTCCACTGCATCAATAGAAGTATTCTAAACACTCCATGAAGTAATCAACGGTGATCTTGAGTATGACTCGTGAGAGTCGTGAGACACAATATTTTTCAAGATTCAACAGATCACTTCGATTCATTAAGAATAATTTATAAGTCTATTGATTAGTCAGAAACATTTCTCAATTTTCTGAGATCAGGATGATACACTTCGCCTTACTTACATCACTGAATGGTGATGGAAGTGAGGCGAAGTATTCATGAAAATTATCAATGATGAATGTATGTTGCTGATCATCTTCCCAGGGAAACGTCATTTATGAAATTCAAGGAGCAAGGCATTTTTTTTTTAATCTTTGCAATATGTAGGACCTTTGTTTGAGCTTGAAAAAGATGGGATTCAGCAGGAGCGAAACATTTTTTCTGTTACATCCGAATCAGTGTCATGCTTTGATCATTTAAAAGGTGTTTTTACGAACGTTTTGATGCTTCATCCTTTTCTTTGATAATTTGAATACTTCATGTATATAAAATGGTGAATCCAGTGCCTGATAATGATTACCTTTGATGTCGCGCAAAAGAATTCAGCACTGTAAATTCCTTATTGTAACTTCGTCAAAACCCTTTTTAGGAGCGAAAAAGTTTATCTTTTTCTTGAATCCTAATTACTTCCAATTAGCAACTGTTGCATTGATTCTCCAGTTCCATTTAATCCTGGAAAACGTCGTAAAACACGGTCTTTGGAATTACTGAGTCTCATAGGAACTCAAATGCCTGAATTGAGTAATCATGGCGCTAGTTGTAATTCATCTATTAAAGTAGTGCATGTACGCTGATTTGAATTTTTTTTCCACTATCCTTCGGTTTTACAATACGTGAAGACCTTAAGCTAACATATTGGAAATAAAAAATTTCGAAGATACTCTTGATGGTTTTACAGAATTTATACAAGACTCGGTGGAGTCTTGGACCTTCAATGACGCATGAAGCAGACGAAAACATACTAACGAAATGCCCGGGAAAAAGTTGCGCATCAAAGTGATGTCTCTGGGGAATTACTGTCTGTCTATAGTTCCTTGGAAGCATCAGCGCCTAATTACACATTTTTTGGAAGGGCTGTGAAGCTAACGGCGTAATATGTAGGGTGGTCCCACGAAAAACTGAAACATTCTTCAAATGCATCTGCAATTCTGAGAAAAAGGCGCTGCTGCTTTCAAAAAACGTAAAAAATCAAAGCGCATTCGATTCTCTTCAAATTAGATTCAGTTATGCTTTCAAGTGAAAAAAAAAGAAAAATCAGACACAAATATACTTCGGAGAAAAGTGCAGGCTGAAAAGCTTCCTGGCATTCAAGCTTGGTATAAACTTGAATATATTCAAATTCTTCTTTAATGTCGAACGCAAAATTAGGTCCCTTGAAATATATAGCGCAGCCTTTTTTTGGTGCAAATTCCAGCAGAATTTCGCATAAATTGGATTTGGAAGTACAGTATAAAAGATCCACTTGATTCAGCATGCAATTTTTGTCGGATGTGCCTCCTACTGTGATGAATCTCTATAAAAGGCAACATCTCGCGATATCATTTGAGAAGAATTAGGTGTTGAGTTTCCTTTGTCGCCAATATGCATAAGTTTAAAATGGAAAGTATCAATACCCATTCATTCAATAATGTACCTGCATACGCGTGCATTGGGTCACTGCTGAAGTGCTGATACAAAATTTTCTCCCAAAGAGAAAATTATTTCATTCCACTGACATTTCATTTCCGACTATGCTGGCTGGATTCCACTTAAGTTATACGCCAATGGTGTGTGCCACAGAAACATGCGATGTATCCCATCACTTAACGACAGAATATTAGTTCCGAGTAAAAAAAACTATAATTTAGCCTAGCCCTTGCGCAGCAAAGTCACGATATTTCTGCAAAATGTTGTCTTGATGAGTGCTGCAAATAAAATATAAATATGATATCTGAACCAAGGCCTATAAATTACAAAAAAAATTCTGATATTTTTTATAATCCTGCAGCAAATTTGGCTCAAAAAGATTTCTGCACATTACTGCTTAGATAGCGTTCTTTTGTGCATTCCCAGAATAGGATTAACATTGGGGATTTCTTGAGACAATGGTTCCTGTGCCCAGATTTTTCCCAACTTTGGCCTTGTCAACCCAGGCGCAAATCAGTGACCTTTGGTCAAACTGAAATGTGCCTCCCCCAAAAAATCCCGAATTTGCAGCAGGATGGGCAGGAACCCTCTGCTGTCCAAGGGCTAGAAATGCCAGTCTGGTGGGACTGATCCCACCGCATGTTGGAACCAAGATTTTAGAAGTATTTCCATACAGGTTTGCCATATTTCCGGAAAAAGTACAAAAACAGGTATGTAAGCTATACAACAAATTAAAAATCCTTTGTCATTCGGCTCCATTGACAATACATAAAACACTTGCCTCCTTCTTGGCAATCCTTTCATTTTTACCAATTTTATCTCGATATTCGTCGTAACAGAATTTTACTGCATATGGGTTATTTTATTCCGTTCATGGCGTCTGCACACCCGACACTTGAAGAGATTGCCAAGTGCATAATTCGAGATTGTTCTTGGAACGAACTTGCAGAGCTGTTTTTGATGAATCCCAACGATATGTTAATTAGGGCTGTACAGGATTTCGACAAAAGCCGGTACAGTTCATCCCAGCGGCAAAGCGGCCCGGATACCAAGCAGATGCGTCGCATCAAGAACAACAGGCAGCCATTTGCATCGAGACCGAGTGGAGTGGGGGTTTAATTAATCCGTGGAGCTCACCACCACCTCTTAGGTTTCCTTGGGGGAGGGGGAAAAGGTTTGCCTGTGAAGAGTGTGAACTGAAGGGTTGCCGCAGGAACGGTGGGGAGTTTATGGGGAAGGAATGGCTCAGGATCCTCAGGGGGAAGCGCTTAAAGGTTTCCAGAACGGAGCAAGGTTGGATAATATTCTACTGTACAGGGTGTACAGCTGGTAAAAAAAAATTGACCTATTCTGCATCAGGGTTTAAACGGTGGCTTCACTTGGATTCCAGGCATTGCTTCAACTTTTGTTCCATATCAAAAGTACTCAATCATGCCAACATCTTGCGTTAAAATCACTGCCCATGCCATGTCCATTTCATCTCAAGCATTTTCAGCACAGAATTAATTTCAAAAGCAATTTAATTTCCGACATATTTTCGACAGAAAAGATGCAGGTACCGAGAAAAGACATTTGATTGTAAAATGGAAGAGAAACACCTCATACTGCATATTTATTCATTTTGCGGAAGATCCAAGCTAATTTTTGTACACATGCTGTAAACCCCCAAAAGTGAAGAAAAAAGAATCTGGACTATTGGATCAAATGCTTGAAGTTCTTGAAAGCTCATTTTCTCTCTCAGGGGATAAAAGTGTTGGAAAGGAAAAATCTTCCAAGAAAGCATTTTTCTGCATTCCATTGAATATTGATGATCAAATTCTATGCATCTAATTTAATTATTATTCACGGGTTTGGAAATGAAAGGGTTGCTCCTCCAAGCAGTGAATCTCTGACTTGAACTAAATTGCACAAGCTGCATTTCAGTGAGCTTTGGTTGATCCAAAATGCATCTGCATGTTAAAAAAAATATGTTCTCTAACATGGGATGGAAAAGAACTCAATTCCATGCAATATTACGTGTCTGGTCAGCCACCGGTCGGTCAATTCATGGTTGCGCACCTGCTGGTCATCAAGCACCGGTCGGTCCAACCGCCAGCCAGGGCAGTTCTTGGCCCCGTCAATCCCCAGCCCACCAAACTGCGGTTTGGTCACCCAATTGTCGGGGCACCCAAACAATCGGGTGACAAGAATCATGTTGATTTTTTTTTCAGAATGGTATCCTACCACAGAATTTTTTCAAAATTTCATCAATGTTAGGTTAGGTTAGGTTAGGTTAGGTCAGTTTACGTTATGTTAGTTTAGGTTAGGTTAGGTTAGGTAAGGTTAGGATATGTTAGGTTAAGTTAGGTTGGGTTTGATAAGTTTTTTCTTTTTTTGAAAATTTTTATAAGATGAAATTTTGTAAAAAAAATAATCTATGGTAGAATACCATTATGCTCCCCAAATTCTAGAAAGAATCAGCATGATTCTTGTCACCCAATTGTTTGGGTGCCCCAACAATCGGGTGACCGGACCGCAATTTTGTGGACTGGGGATTGGTGAGGCCAAGGACTGCCCTGGCTGGCGGTTAGACCAACCGGCGCTTGACGACCGGCGGGTGCGCAACCGTCAATTGGCCAACTGGCGGATGACCCGATACCGCAATATTAAATACTTCAACAGATAGTGCCTTCATTTTCATTTGCCAAGAATTTTTTTTTTTTTGCCCACAAGCCAGCTTTAGTTTGCCCAAAGATCATGGAAATGATCAGTATGGGCTGATTTTTTGGGAGACTTACAACTTATTGTAAAAACATTCAGTGGTATTTCTGGAAGCATAAAAAATACCAAACAACGAGAAATTGTAATTTTGTAAGGAAAAGTTACCCACGCCTTGAAAAAAAAATTGGACTGTTCAGTACTCAGGGTTCACTGATCAGACCAGGATTTTTTAAACCTTTGTGGTGTTGAAATTACCATTTTGGCAGAATATCCTGTTTCTGCCCCAGAATATTTCATAAACCCTGTCCTAAAAATTCTCCTTCTTGGAAAAAAGGAAAGAAGTTCTGAACAAAGCAAATAAAAATGCAGATTGAAAATCAAGAGCAACAACTAGTCACAAAATGAGGAGAAAGATGTTGGGCCAGAATCAACAAAGGTTTAGGAAATAAAGGTAGAATTTATTCAGCCTTCAACAGCCAGATCCTCCAGAAGGGAGTCCCTGAGATGTACCTTTTTAATCAGAACACTAGGCAGGCTACACACAGCAAAACAACCTCAACAGCCAATCACACATGGAAGCATTCACACAAGTATCATACAAGACAGTTTCTAATTGGATGATGTCATACGTGCGCTATGCTTCAGGTCACTCAGCAATCTACTAAGGCTTTGGTGCCCTTAGCAGCACATCCCTTTGGTCCTTCAGATCTCTTATCAGCCACCAAGTTGTCTGCATTGCTGTACACCAGGTGCACAGCGGAAATTCTGCTACGCATGTCATTCCGTGCCTTGGTACAGTTCTTTACGTGCCCAAGCAAATGTATCATGCTTGGGTCTTGTGATCGCAACCCCACAAAAGAGGCACTTGTTGAGTTAGTTTTGAAGAAACAGAAACACAGCAGTCAGCTGGTTGCCCAGCCTTTAATTAGGATGTGAAATTTAAAGAAGATTCTGTATTTCAAAAAGTTTTTTTAGACAAGGTCTTCAAATGAGAAACGCCAAAAATTGAAATTTGACTAACAGAATGCACTCCAACTTGAATTCTTGACACAATTGAAATGCTACAAAAGACAACAGTGGAATGATGATTTTGCTCTGATTTTTTCTCCTTTTATTCATTTTTCATTTGCGTGCTTGCTGCTTGTGATCTTGCTTCTTTGCTCTTCTTCTCCTTCTTCCTAATTGGCTCTTGATGGCACCATTGGGTCTGTGACGGTTGCTTTCTTGTCCTTGATTTCCTAAAAACAAATTCCTTGAATAATTTTGTAATGTCTTTTCTCGATAATTTTTTTTAAATATATTTTTACGGGACAAACTCATTGGCCTGACCTCCATTTTACAAGGCAGGATAAACGAGTCTAATAAAAAAAATTTTACGAAGGAATTTTTTTTCCAGCATTTTGAGCAGTTTTTCATGAAACCTCATGTTTTAACAATCTCATTTTAAAGAACTCACTTTAGGCCTAAGAGTAATCTCAGTAATGTATAAATAATGTTCAAGAATGTGGACCTTTCATTTGAATGAACAACATATGTTGAAAAGTATAGTGAGCACTGGCAATACATCTACACTGTCTCATCTGCCATTGCACTACCATCCAAAAACGCTTGCGTTTGCACACTCAACTTTTGTTTACACTTTGCCATCTTAAGACCAGTGCAACAAGTCCTCCCTTTTCAGTCTTGTCCAAACCACGGAGAAGCTTCCCTTCTTTTAAAAACCTAAGTGTGACCTGAACCAAATACCTTTCTCATTGATGACCTGAGTTTGTTCTCCTCTTAATTGAATTGTTTGAATACACTTGTACAGATTCTACCAGGTGCTCAGTCCATTTTGAACCTAAGGTAGGTGGTTAAGCTTTCACTGAATTTTCTTCTTTTTTATAACAAAATGTATGAGTGAATACGTTGATCACGACAAAATTATTTTTCCCATGTGCACTTTTGTTTCATTTTTAGGGAAAACAATTAGCATTTCAGTAGAGCAGCAGGTCTTCAGGATGCATATTAGTGGAAGCACTTCACGGTATTTTTAAAGATTTTAACCTTTTGACACAAAATCAAGGTGTAAAATGTCCTAAAACCTATAAATCTTTAAAAAACGAGAATTCTTCATTATGTAGTTTTTATGAGGTGCGTGGGAGTTTGTTTTAACAAGATTTTACTTACTAAAAATTATTTGGAAAATCCAAATTTATGATGCTAATACTGTATATCAGTATAGAAAAATGTCCTTCTCATTGCTGGCCGACTGTTTATATATATGTGTGAATGTGACTTTTATTCAAAAATACATTCAATTTCGCTGTGAATCCTCGAAAAGTATACTGAATTCATTGTTTCCTGCCAAGGTTGATCGAGATTTGCCATCTTGCAGATTCACATACCACTTGACCAACCTTAGGAAATACTTTTATTGTTTTTCAAATAAAAAACTGATCGGAATGCACTCTTTGAAGCGATTCAGGCATTTTTCTATATGCTCTCTTCCATTTGAAATGTTTATAATATGTAGAGAAAGTTTCCCTTTTCACCACGTTGTTCGCCATGATTTTTCTGGCAAAAATTTGTGATTTGACAACAATCAGTGATTCATTGTGAATATGCAGGAATAAAAGGAATGGTAGATGTTCCACACAGCATGAGCTTATTGATGTGACGAAATTCTTTGCGGATTGAAGTGCGACAGCTATCGAAAGTGAAGAAATTACGGTATTACTAATTGCTGGTTAGCCAACTATTATTTGGAAAGGTTTGTTTATTTTCAATCAAGTACCTTCTGCATTTTCAGCAACACGAAAAAAAAATCGACTAAAAAAAAAAGATGCATCCCCGAAAACGTCAATGTTTGCAAGGTTGTCATTCGCCAAAGAAAGACACCCTCAAAATTCCAACGGCTTTCGACCAACAGAAAAAAAAATTGAAAACTTTGGCACCACACAAAGCAATCATCATCCTCAGCTTTCTGGTTCACTGAAGAAATAAGTGAAACTAAGAAATCACAACATGTTCCCTCATCTTCCTCGTATCTGAGAGGATTTTTCGCAAAAATTTTCTACATTCGATAATCTTCCAGTTCATTTTCTCCTATACGAGATCAAGCACAAAAAATTTCATTCATTAAAAAAAAAATATACTTCGTGAACGATATGAACTATCATCTGCTCTGAAATGGCGACAAGGATTTTAGAACGTTAATAACATGGTCTAATTATTCCATTGCACTAGATAAGTGAGTGTGATCACTTTGAGACCATTCAACAGATTAGCTGGTAATCAAATAGTAATTGCAGAGATTTTTAATTTCCTTTTTTTCGAAATTGTCTTTTTTCAGTCCGCTATATAAACTTTGAAAGTTCAGATTCAGTTTTCAGGAACATACGCAATCGTGAGGAGTATGCATTTCTATATGATGGTTAAACGGCGAATTTCATTCATAGCTTCGAAAGTTTTTGAATGAGAAATGAATATTGTGTCATATATTAAGGTTTTTCTTCTTTTTATTGTGCGTGACATTAGCAGATCGAGTATAGAAGGGTGAGGATACCCATCATAAAAAAGGAATGATTTTTAGTTCAAGGGAACAACACCTTGCATATAGTTATTATATTTTCAAAGGCGGGACTAGAATATTCAAATCCTATATTTAGGCGAGATTCTAACGTCAGTATATTGAGAACATTACGCTGACGCCAGGAACATGGAAACATACTCACAGAAGATTTTGCATGTGACAATAAACGTATGCTCCATACTTTCGCTGGCGAATTTTTTTTTTATTTCTGAGGAAGAATCTGAACCTACATCTTGATCGTTCGAACCTTTCGTTTGTTTGAGTAGTTTGAGTGGTTTATTTGTAGAATGATGTGAAAATCTTCAGAATGATTCGCTCCATGGCAAGAAGCAGCAACCATACAAGGAATTTGTACGAAAAATAAAGCTTCACCTTCTTTTCTCTTTTCCTCATTTCGCTAAAAGGTCTTTTGTTAATGGTTGAGATGCTTCGCGAATAATGGAGCTGGTTTTTTCGTGGATTTAAAGAAGGAAAATCCACGAAATTAAATGGCTGTTTGCAGGACTCCGTCGGGCAGTGAATTTTTTTCGGCGCAATTTCCGGCCGCCACGATGGACAGTTTGTGCTGTCCTTCATTACTTCCGGTGTAGGCGTCCATCACGAGCACGACATTCTTCTCCACTTCCGTTTTCGAGTCCGGGGAAATCCTTCCGGGTCCGCAATCAGCATCAGCATCCACGTGATCCACACTGCCTCGACTGCCATGTCTCATTTGCAGGACATCTCGCAACCCACAACACACGCAGTCCGGCTTCACGACGACGTCCCTGTTATTATTACCGACGACCACCAGACGCTTCCGCACTGGTACCTCGTGGCGCAGGTGATGGATCCCAGTATTGACGTGATGCCGGTGGCGGAAAGAGGCGAAGAAGGCGTTGCGGAAGTCCCGACTGCACAGGAAGTAGGCGTAGAAGTTGACGGCAAAGTTGGCGAGTTCGCAGTCGTTGGACATGGCGCGGAAGATTTGGAAGCTGTGTTTGGACTCGAGTGACTCTTGGTAAATGATGGAAAGGACCGCTGAGGGTGAGTTGAAGCAGACAAAGAGCACTACGATGGTGGACATGAGGATGAGCTTGTGTCGTTCTTCCGCGCGTGCCGAGTCGAGGCGAGCAGCCGTGCGAGTGGAAATGGCCCGGCGACGAGCAGCCACGGACCGGAACTTGAAGATCATGGCCACGTTGAGAATGGTGAGCATGATGACGGGGCCCACTCGCACGATCCCCTCGCTCACCACGATGAAGGCTTTCCATTCGCTCCTGCGGAGTATAACCAAGCATTGATAACATAGCATTTTAGGTGAAATTTGATAGATTCAAAAATTAACTTTCGGGAATTTCAAAAATGTTATTCCAAACTGTCCAGTGTTTCAAGAATTATAGAATTACGCATCAAATGTCTTCTCTGCTTTGTAACCCTTATTGCTCCTCAATGATTTCTTGTTGGAACAATGTATGTCAGCAAGAAGTATTAGTCTTATGGCCTGGGTAGAAAACAAGATGAGTCTACTTCTCTTCATAAGGTAACAAGTATATTTTGGTTACTTGCAATACACAATCCAAACCAGTAATGAGGGCCAAAGGAGTGCTTGGCCACTCCTGTTATTCCAAACTGTCCAGTGTTTCAAGAATTATAGAATTACGCATCAAATGTCTTCTCTGCTTTGTAACCCTTATTGCTCCTCAATGATTTCTTGTTGGAACAATGTATGTCAGCAAGAAGTATTAATGGCCTTAAAAAAAGTTAATGAAAGTCTTATGGCCTGGGTAGAAAACAAGATGAGTCTACTTCTCTTCATAAGGTAACAAGTATATTTTGGTTACTTGCAATACACAATCCAAACCAGTAATGAGGGCCAAAGGAGTGCTTGGCCACTCCTCTATAGATTTTGGATGTGCAAGACAGGTGACTGGCTGCGCATGAAAAGAAAAGCATAGAAAGCAAACTAGGACCCATTAATGATGGGTCACCAGACTCTGTTGCAACATCATGGTAAGCCAATTCCTGTGCATTGCTATGTGGGCCTGCACAACTGCAGACATGAAAGCCAGAACAAGAATGGGGTATTGTTAACCTGTTCAAGGACTCACTCATAGGTATGATGACAAAGAATTCAACTTGACCGTATGTATGCTTCATACGCACCTTCTCCTCAAATTTGGTACAGGAAGGTGAGGGTGGGCATGAAAAGGGGTACAAGTTTCAGAATTTGGTGAAGTTAAGGTTTGCATCATATTCTATTCTAATGGGGAATTTTGAATGAGTTGAAAAATGTATAATGGAAACAAGTAAAAATACTTGATATCATTCACACCTTCTTTTCCCCATGTTTATAGATGCAAAAAAGGATGTGCTCTAAAGAAGAGGTATTAAATTGTCAACACTTCTTAGCATATCTGGTTTTTATCACACTTGATTCCAATCGGACATTTCCATGAATTGTGACATGTTTTTATTGGAAAGGATAACCCGTATTTGGAATCATGCGAACTTTTCTCCCAGAACTGAAGAGGCTGTGTCTTGCATCAAAGGGGGTACAACATTTTCAAAGATTTTTAGAAGTTCAGGTTTGCCTCAATTCTAATGGGAATTCTGGTTTTTTTCAACATTGTTATGCAAACAATTGAAGATTAATTGAATTTAGTTCAATTGATGTCCAAGTTTGAATCTTAATACTTTTTATCATTTCAAAATATGGCAGTTGTCTAGAATAGAAAATTGGATTCTCATCATTTCATGCAGGATATGTTTCATTGGATTGTTTGACTGATGAGCAATCAAATTGTGCTTTTGAATCTTAATACTTTTTATCATTTCAAAATATGGCAGTTGTCTAGAATAGAAAATTGGATTCTCATCATTTCATGCAGGATATGTTTCATTGGATTGTTTGACTGATGAGCAATCAAATTGTGCTTTTCACATGGTACTGAAGAAAAGAAAATATTTATATGCATTTTTTTACAAATACAAGATTCTGTACTAGAAATAACAGGACTCTTTCAATTGAATCTGTGATCCAGAATTCTTATGAGCAGCGCATGCTGGCTCTTACTCTCTGTGTTTCTCACATGTGTATTTTTTTTCCTTTTCCTGCTCTCTTGTTGTTTTTTCTTTCCTCAAGCCCAAGCTTGGAAAAAGGGGCAGATGCATAAAACTGCATACCCCAAAACACAGCCTTGCTGGTCAAACGCAGTCATTGCTGAGCAGCTGGATAGTTTGCTGTCCTCACTCCTCACAGTCCTCAGGCATGTATGTGTGTGTGTTTATTCTTCATTTCTGGGCAAAACAGCAAGTTGAGTATCCTGCTGGCTGACCACTGCATACCTTTAAATCTGACCTGTAGCATGCTCAGCAGCATTTGTGTCCAGACTCTTGCCAACTGTATTTGTGTGCAAACTGAAATACACTTGTCGCTGCCTCTTGACCAAGATCTTGGCAGCTCTTTATTTCAAGCTTCCAAAAATCCTTTGGCCCACAAATTACAGAGAAAACAATGAAGGAAGACCAAGATCTATTATAATGTTGTATAAAGATTCTGAGGTCAGTAGAAAACTTTATGTTAGACATAACAGTAAGACTTTTCTTAAGACTCACCAGTTATTTTTATTTTACAGCAAATATAGGATAACAAATCAAAAATTTGATTCTTCAAATCCAACTTGCCTTCTGGCCACATACAGAAAACTGTATCCTGCGAAATTACACAAAGAATTTTCAATTGAAAACAATAATTTTCAGATCTATCGACAGTGTTTTAGAGGAAATGCAAAATATGAAGCAAGAACGCTAGGAAAGCTAAATACCCCTCTGATCCTTGAAATTGTTTTGGATTGCTTGTGGTGGGCCTTGCATGGCTTACAAATTGGTTTTGCATAATGAATGGATTTTTTCATACAATCAAGTGTAGCTTTAGGTCATTGATTATACGCCATTTGTGCTTTCAATCCGGAAGTATGCACAGAAAATTAAGATAAAATTCCTACACATCAGGCACAAAACCGTAGAGCTTCATTTGAACCAAGAATGGAGAGACATTTAAGATCAGGATACAGTCTATTTCAAAATTTCAAATCATCGTATTGAATGGGTGCAACTCGCATTTCCATTCTGGCTGACAGAATTTCCTTTGACTTTGAACTTTGCTTCGAACATGCATGGACTTCATGAAATTTAATTCTCATCCCTAAATCCAATCAACTTCCAAACACAGCAGCTATATACGGAAAGCGTACAAAGGTCTATATATACACTTCAGACTGCATTTCGTGATTAAAATGGATTCCCCGTGGACATTAATTTAGAAATACACTCGTAATTTCAAATCTATTAGAGGGCTTAGCAATGATCAAATGGGAATGTCCAAGAGAACCGCCCCGAAGAGTATAAATAGTTAACCTTTTGAAATAATGCAATTTCACAAGAAGCTCTTCACTATAATGTTCAAAAATGACACGTGTTGTAAACAATTCTAAATCCATGTATTCCCGGCAAAAAAATCGAAAATCCAGATAAATTTTCGGATGATTCGGCCCAAAATATCTAGTTTATTATATTTGAAGGGATGTGAGGGATGCAATTACTGATGAGGCAGATTGGTCAATGTAGTATATCATGTTATGCACTCTATACAGTATTCAAGGGAAAAAAGTTGAAGGAAAAGTTGGGCTAGCTTCCGCCGAAAATCAGGTCCAGAAGTAAAGGACTGAATCCGATTCTGAAGCCATTACAAAGCAATTCTATACAGATTCGGGAGAAGAAAGGGAAGAGAATGCGATTCAGGGAAGAATTCCCAAGAAAATTCGTGGTTTGTTGCTGAATATGTTTCTCAATCGCAGTCCCAGGTCGTTTACTCAAAAACGACCAATATCAAACTGGTTTCTGCTACTAGGGAAAAAGGGGAATTTAAAATTCGAAAGACAATTTTTTAGAAATCAACAGTAGAAATCAATCAATAGAATAAATCAATCAATATTCGCGCAATAAACTTCAATTGGGTCCAACAAATATGTAGATCCCTTGATTGTGTTTGCATCCCAAACACAGCCATGTAGCTTTAGCATCCAGCCAACAAAACTTGTTGCATCTGGATCTGGGGGACAGTGAGCCTTCACAAAATCCTGTTTTGGCAAGACTCACTGA
>CAJPEX010004274.1:0-22872 GCA_905338405.1 Notodromas monacha | reverse complement strand
CAGATAACCCAGCTGACTTAGCATCCAGAGGATGCGATGCAGAAACCCTAATTCACTCCACCTTATGGTGGAAAGGACCAACTTGGCTCCCATTTAAATCAGATTGGCCCCTACAACACGTATCCCTTTTAGCATGCAGGATTTCATGGCGCACAGCTCCGACTCGTGAAGAAACACAAAATAGCATTATGAAAGTCCTTTCAGGCACATCATCTTGGGAAACCATCGTAATTAGAATGATGGGATGGAGAAAGATCATTTCCTACTTCAAAGAAAGAGCTCACAGAAGAACAAGAGGAGCCAAAGGAGCCCTAAATGGAGAACGTAAAATCAAGCAATTGCTAGACCCAATTTCTACAATACAATTAAGAAAAGACGCCCAACTTGAGATATTTCAATTACTTCAACATTCATATTCACCTGAAGAAGTCCAAACCTTGAAAAAGAACTCTACCATACCACTCAAACCTGATTTGCAATGGAATCCTAACTATAATCTAATAGAATCAATAAGTAGACAGGGAGAAAAGGTCAATTCCACTGTTGAACAAAGTCACATTGTCAGGAAAACTTTGATCTATCTCCCAATCCCAAAAGGAGTGAAGAATCTAGATCCATTAAATGCCCTTTTTAGAAGTTATCATGAAATGCTTGGGCACGCTTCTCCTCCAGTCATCTTAAGCTCATTACACAAAACCTTTTGGATCCCCAGAGGGAGGAAAATTGCAAGAGAAGTAAGAAAAAATTGTAACTGGTGTAAGCGCTTTGACGCTAAACCATATTGCGCACCACCTGCTCCCCTTCCTGAATATAGATACTTTGGATCTATTCCCTTTAAAGCTGTAGGCATTGATTTTGTTGGTCCCTTCATCACTATTAAAACAAGCAAAAGAGTTAACAACGAAAAAGTAATCCTATCCCCATCCCACAAGGTTTCAATCTGCGTTTTCTCCTGTCCACTAGTTAGAGCTGTCCACCTCGTAGCAGTACAAGATCTTACAATTAAATCCTTTGTAGGTGCTTATGAAACTTTCTGCAATACACGGAATGTCTGCCCCGAAATCTTAGTATCTGACAATGCAGCCACCTTTCGAGCTGCCTGGCCAATGCTCCTAAAAGCACAGTAACAGCAATTACGAGTTAAGTTCAAAAATGTTGAATGGCATTTTAATGCTAGCAGAGCTCCCTGGTGGGGAGGCTTTTATGAAAGACACATGAGCATGATAAAAGAACGCCTAGCAAGGTCATTCAGAGGACTAGCCTTCGATAATTGGAATGCTCTTCAATCGGTAGTGTCCCAAATTGTGCATGATAAAAGAACGCCTAGCAAGGTCATTCAGAGGACTAGCCTTCGATAATTGGAATGCTCTTCAATCAGTAGTGTCCCAAATTGAAAATATGATCAACAACAGACCATTAACCTATCTATACTCAGATCGCAAATCTCCCATGCCTATAACTCCTTCCATGTTCATAAATCCTCATCATGGAGATTGGGAAGTTAACCCTTTTTTGTACGGCCCTGACCCATTAAAATTTCTTGGTATTACAGAAAACAATAGACTCTCAGAAAACGCAACAAGAAGACTCGAAATTGCTCAACGCCTTTGGAAATCCTTCTATGACGGCTATATCTCAAGACTAAGAAAATTCAATACCAAAACTGGGAAGGGGAACCCCCTAGAACCAAAAATTGATCAGATTGTACTTTTAAAACCCTCCATGATTAACGCAAATTCTCCTCTTCATAAGCTTAAATGGAAATTTAGCGAAACCAATTCCGACGATCGGCTTGCGAGAGAAGTTGGCAAGGAGAGGGATTTCGTCTCCACCGGAAGGGGCTCCTCCACCTCCATAGCAACATCTTTAAGATCACGAACCAGCATTAGAATCACTGAGAATTCAATCAACTCAAACAAGATCAAAAATCCTACAACTTCATCTAATTCAGGTTCGGGCTCTTACCTTCAGATGGTAACGCGTCGTCAAGCAACAACTTTCCTTCCGAAACGACGGAGTCAGAAGAATTCTCATCTGCAATTGTACAAAATTCTGTTCAAACGGAATCGTTCTTAGACGTAAAGACTTCTCTAAACTAAAAACCATCCGTTAGACATAACTTCCTTAAGCCAAATCAGCCTGTAAACGGAGCTCCTTTTACAGCTTTAAAACGATCTTAGAATCTTTGAAAAAACAATCAGCTGTTAAAAAACCAGCACTGGAACACTCACCTTGTTGAACTTCTGGGTGTCCAGAGACTTCCGATGCAGATGAAGCCATCACGTTTTCCCTTTGTTTAGACGATATCAAAAAACTTAGAAACTGAGTATCAAATCTGAGGTATTACGAAAATTTTCACGAACTCACGAGATCTGAAATAAAGAATGGCATTATTCTCAAAATACAATCAAGTTTGAAAAAACAACAAATCAACACGGCATTTTATCCACTTCAAGATTTATTCGCTCTGAAATAGGGTGACCTTTGGTCACACAGACTCACAGCTTCTGCGACAACAGAAAGTCTCGGCACGGAAAGTTAGCAACCTCTGGTTGCACAGATTCTGCTATTTACTGAAAACGCATGGAAAGTTAACAACCTCTGGTTGTAAAGACTCTACCCTAACTAAAGGGAAGCGTTACAATCACTCTTTTACGGTCCAGGCGATGGATTTGGGTCTTTTAATACAAGACCACCACTCCTTGGACTTTTCGCCTCCTACTGAGGAGGAATACGCGACACTAGACCCTCCGTCGAAACGACAGATGTGTCTCAAAAGGGAAAAGTTCAACCTTTGGTTGAAAAGACTCACTGTTTACTTACAATGACACAAAAAGCGCTCTCGAGAGAATTGAAACAAGGGGATCTAAAACCACTGAGTTACCGGAATCACAATTTGTCCAACCAACCGAGCTCGCAACAAATTCACTGCACCGACGAAGGACACCAATCCGCAGCACTAACCGACTTGAGTATCTCTTTTCCGCACGCACTTCGAGATCTGAGACTGGCCAGCTCAGATCTCTTCTACCTTCTAACAAATAATAGTTCTTTTCTACCTATTTTAAAAATTTGTCTAATTCAAGAAATCCTATACCTAGACAACCGAATCCAGGTCTCTGCTCAGCCAAACTGCGCAACTGAAGCATGAAATTCGACGTTTATATTCATCACGCCAAGCAAAATGACGCATCGAACCGGTACACTACGTCACCATCATCAATGGCGTCTCATCTACATGAAGACACACCCCCGCCTTTCCTCGGCAACTGCCAATACCAGGACACGGCACAAAAAACAAGTTACCAGCAGCTGCAAGGAGACGAGAATTTATGACTTCGCGCTACCTTCAAAACTTCTAAGCTTTACGACCGGATTTTTTCGAAACATTTTTTCCGTCACGAATGTTTATTACCCTCACTTACTGAGAATCGGCTCAACATTCTATAGAATTGCGCGACGACCCTTTGTTTCTTCAGAACTCATACTTTCCTCATAAACAAAGGGGGGGGTTTTGTCGCGAATTTTCGGAGGCTTTTCTGCAGAACCAAGCATATCGAATTTAATCACCAGCCTCGAGCTGACGGAAAGTAATTTTTCATGTCACTCGTCTCAATGTTCGAACTTAATCTTCAAAGAGAATAATTTAATCACCAGCCTCGAGCTGGCGGAAAGTAATTTTTCATGTCACTCTTCTCAATGTTCGAACTTAATCTTCAAAGAGAAAACGCCAAACGGCGCCTTTAGAATTTAAAACTCATAAACAGAGACGAGTTTCGGCAATTTGCCGAAACTCGTCCTTGGATCCTTCCGTGAGAATCGGGTTACTCACCCGTTCTCACAAGAACCAAAAATGACGAGTTTCGGCAATTTGCCGAAACTCGTCCTTGGATCCTTCCGTGAGAATCGGGTTACTCACCCGTTCTCACAAGAACCGAAAAAACGGACCTTTAGTCCTTGAAATCTAACGTTTAAACTTGAACACCAGTAACTGTACCCCGACGCGGCGGAAGCTGTAATCTAACCCAAAATCTCTGTGGAAAACTTCCACAAGAAACCCTTTTTTCCTGAGGAAATGTTTCAGGATTTCGAGTCACTGTCTCTCGAACCATCGTACTGTGCGGAACATTCGAAAAGTACTGGCGAATTTATCAAAAACTGTTGGAAAAAACTTGTGAATTGTGAATACAACTTCTTTAAAATAGGGTGTTCTCAAGCACCCCGGTTGTAGCCCAACCGATTTCTGTGTTATATTTTCTTCAAATTTTATAACTATATTCTCCTGCAACAAAACCTTCGTGACAAATGTCCCCAGAAAAAGTTTGTGAAATAATTTTTAGTGGAAGTTCTTGCTATGGTGTACATAACATTTTGGTTCTCAACAGACTTTCATTTCGTTTGGCAAGTGATTTTTTATGCTACACTTTCAACCAAAAAAGCAATCATTTGAGGGAATAGTTTTGTAAAGTTCCTCTTACGATTTGAGCTTTGGGTCTTGTAATTATGAGGATTTGGGTTCTTGAAAATCAGATGTAACTGCTATTTCGAAACCACCACTTAGAAGCGTGTATATAAGCAACCGAGATTACAAATTATAGAAGTAGAAATATCTGGGTGAATAACTGAAGTTGAGTGTCTCACAGAGGATATTCTACTCTATCTGGCCTAACTCAGTATAATCGAATACTTCTACGTTTCAGCAGACAAATTTAAAAAAGGAAGTATAATCCCACAATGACTATAGAAAAATGTAACCAACATTTTTGAAAATTACCATATGCCCCAGAAATTATTCTAAGAACCTCAGAGTGAAGTGGTGGCTCTGGCTGAAATTCGCGTGGGACATCCATATTTGGACGCCATGACACATGACTAACTAACTTAGGGAAACTTGAAACAGCACAAAACCATCTGCCAGAAGTCTGAACAATCTCTCAAAATATAGAAATGGTCAAGATTCCTAAAAAAAGTATTTTTTTTCAACTTTTTCAGATCTCTTATTGGAAAAAATATAGCTTTTCATATTCAAAAAGATGAAATTTTTTTAGTTTATTTAAATTTACTATAATTCATATTTTTGCTTCATTTTTCAGAGTTTTTTCCATCATCTGTGCAGAGTATGCATAGGAAGGCTTGTCCTGCTTCTTTGCTTTTTGAGATGCTCGTCATGTCAAAAGACAAGAGTTTTTTTTGCACACTCATTTTCTGCATCTTTAAGTTCAGAACAATTATTTTATTCCATTCTGCGGGACCGTTTGCTAATCTTTGTTAAATACAGGAACCATATAAATATATTTCCATTGAAGTCTGAAGGTAAATGTGATCCAACATACAGAAAAACTGACATAGGGACAAGGTTCAACCGCCAATTCTGTCCGCATCTTGGGGCCCCAATGACGTCCATTCTATATATACTGCTCTCTTTTGCTCTTAGCGAATCTTAATGTACAACTTCCTGTGAACCAAATCAGGGGTTATTGGAATTCTAAAGTTGCAATAAAGCTGAGAAGCCAGAATAATACAGACTGAAAACTCAATTGTAGGAATGCATCATTAATTGCAAAAAAATTCAAAATCCGACCTTAATCTAAAATCCTTTTTAAAATTGATTTGCATCAGCATGATCAAATCACCTGGCAAAGAAAAAATTTCTACGAAAATATACCCCTGCTTTGTTAGTACTGTGCATAGAAGAGAAGAAAATTTAATCACGCGTCGAGTCAATTCGCTCGCATTCATCTCACGCCGATTTCCTGTCTCAATCGCATGAATGGAAAACACATAGGGAAAGGAATTTATTCCCAGTCACGCTTTCGGCTCATTGCGGCGGCATTTTATTTTGTTTTATTCTATTTTTCATTTTCCCCCCTGTAAGTTTCCCCATTCCTCTAAGCGCAAGTGGGCGTCTGCCCGGAAACTCGACACCCAGTTTCCATACATGGTTACAAACCAGGCGAGAAAACACGTTGACGATAGAGGAGGGGTGAAAACAAAAAAAAATACATAGAAGAAAACACGGAGTGAATTCCACAAAAGTCCCTCTCTTTCTTCTCTATTTGACAGTGGATCGCACTCTGAAAATCATGGGATCGCATGCAAGCATGCGTGCAAGTGTACATGCTTCGAGCTTTGTAAACAGAATCAGCGCTTCCGAGACGACAGAATCGAGTTTGAGTTGAATCAAGTCTCATTATATGTAGGGATGCATGGGAAACGCTTTAGGAATTCGACTTATTGTTTCCCGCGTCGTTCGACGTCGTCATCGGGATCGACACCCAACAACGACGACCGACGTGGACGATGACGTCGATCCTCATCATCAGGAACCCGAACCCGCGGGTCCGACGCTTGGGAGTGCTTTCCATCGACCGCGCTAATGAGATAACGGCCTGGTCGAAAGCAAACGGATGACTAATGAAAAACCCTTCGCACAAACCCTGCCACCCCTGTATGTGTGTGTGTGTGTGCTTTTGCTTTTCATTCTGCTCATGTGTCACAAGGGGTGAAGCAAGCAAGCAAGCGCCGTGCAAAATTTATCCCCTTATATTCGTGAACCCCGTCGTGCTCATTTCATAGCTGTGGGAAAATGAGAGCAACCTTGCGGATAACAGACTTGAACCTTTATGCATAAATAAATGCATAAAGAAAAAATATACCATAAATGGAACCCAGCGGAATTTCCGGCAGCATAATCCAGTTATTGCCCTGGATGTGGCCCGTGGGTGATGGTTAAGTGCGGGTTCGGGTTTGATCCTTTGCCTCAAGTGTCGCCAATATGGATGCATTTGAGAAATGCGAATTCCTAAAACCCATCAAAGGTTGATTGTGAACTTACTTGGCACATTAAAAGTCAATCTTTAATTAATGATGAGCTCCAATCTGATCTCGAACATGGCATTCATCCTTTATTCTGTGGAAGGTTGGTCTATTGTTTGGCAATGCAAGTGAAAAAGTTGTGAAAAATCCTGAATTTTGCAAACTTCCAGTCGTACCACAATGTCGCTAGCCTAGTCTAGAGTCCTGAAAATATTTCAAGCCTTCAAAAATTATGCCAAATCAAAGCTTTGGGAAAAGACACTCAGCAACTCAATAGTGTAGAAAGATTCTCTCCGAAATCTTATAGGACAACCCAATTTTTTAAAGCTTTATATTCTTTTGACTCAAAGATGATAAATTGTTGAATCAATTGAAAATTGTTCGGGAGCAGGCTAAGTGTTTTGTACACTTTAATTCATGCTCAGTAATTGCCTTGTGTAGTGATTTTTTTCCTACTTATAAAACATGACGGCAAATCATTGTTTGTGTATTTTAATATACTGTGATGTATTTTCTTTGCATGCCTAAATAAAGAAATATTTTTGATTGACCAGAAAGTGTTGAGTGGATAAGTCTGAGGGATGTGGGGAAATTTTGTGCACCTGATGAATTCTGACAAGCAGGAAATATACATTAAATACCAAAAAATAAATCAATGTTCACCCTTCAAACATTTTCAAATTATTTTGAGTTGAAGTCTTGTGAAAGGTTTCAGCTATTTCTATAATTCCCAGTGTTTGTCCAGTAAAGGTTTTAATTAATTTATTACGGAAACAGAAGTGGTGTTGAGAAATACATGCCATCTAAACATCTTTAACAAAATTGGCCTTATAGGAGAGAAAATTTGGCTCTATTGTATTGCAAATTTTCGAGTTATTGATCTTTGAAAAATAGCTCCATAATTTTCTGGCCGGATTAGTGTGAACTAAAAAGGCAACTGCACGAAGTAAAAGAAGTCGCCATGAAGGAAAGATGAAAGCATTACAAACCGATGCTTGACCCAGAATCATTCAAAATTCCCTAATTTAGAAAAAAATACTGTACCGAAATTCGAGACCGTGAGGCTGAAAAAAAAACAAGCGCAGAAATTACCTACATCAAAAGATTTCCATCATTTTTTTCTATGAGCATCACCATTTTCTTCCTTTAGTGCGTATCAGCGTATGCCACATCGCAACTCATGAATCGTTAAAAAAAAGCAGCAAAAACACATGAAAAGAAGTTTTGGAGGCATTTTTCAGTGTTATGCTTCACGACCTGCAGCCAAGGAATACCGTCAACCCCCGACGGTATCACCATCTGTAAATGGCCCTCAGAAAAAAAAGGGCATTACCCCAGAAAAGCTTGATAAATGGGAGACAACCAGAGGCCCTGGCAATATATATTGCTGCATTCATTACCTGCTCTTGCTTTTTAAAGAGAGTGTCTGTAAAACTAAACACTCTACAGGGTTCTCCTATTGAAAGAAACTTCCAATAAACTAGCCTCAAAAACTATAAAAATCTTACTAATGCTCTGAGAATTTTCAACATTTGCAGATAAAATCAAGTGTGACTATGTGATCTCAAAAGTAAATATAGGGGGGGGGGCGAGATGCAGATCAATCTGTGTTTCAGAGTGTCCATATTTTGGATCATGTTTTCTCATTGACTTGAGTGAGACGTCATTCAATTGGTTCTCCTGTTCATCAAGAATTAAGAATAAAGTTCCAGAAAAATTGATCCCACTTTTTTTCTGGAGTTCAAGATACAAAAAATAAGTGCATCTTTTAGAAAACTACACAGAATTTGATCATATGGCATAAGAAGCAAGTAACAAGAACAAGTTTGGCTGTATTGTGCACAAATGATGGAAGAAGACTCTGAAAAAAGATGCCAAAAATTATTGTCTTTTTGATAATGAATTGGAGTACAGTAATTTTATAGTAACAATGGCTGGGGTGCCCAGCCAAGCAAGGGCATCATGTTTGATATTGCAAGAATATCTTACAATTGTTCATGTTTAAAGCTAGCCACATGTTTTTGGCCACCATCAATCTCAGACTTGTGCTCAATGTACCAGTTAAGACCTTCTGCTGGGCAAATTAGGTGCATGAGCTGATGGATTCAAGTATAGATTGCCAAGAGGGTGCCTATATGAGTGCAAAATGAAATTTGTGAAAATATTCAATGATGAGAGCAGGTGAAATGTTGAAGGACCAACAGTAATCTTTTACTCAGTGGAATACAAATAGCTCAATTTGCTCAAGGTATAAAACTTTAGAAAAATGAATTTGTTTTAATTTTTTGAGAAACTTTGGAAAATTGACCATATTTCAAAAACATACTCCAGAAGTCAGACAAAGTTTTTTAGTTTCAAGCGATGTCACAATTTTGAATTGTCTGTCCGTCATTGTCTTTCTTGACAATTCCAAGATTGATGGAGCTGATATCATCCCTAAAATGTGCTGCGATGCACTTCATTGAAAACTGATCGGAAACTTTGAAAACCAGGTTATAGAATCGCTGCAAATTCTTTAAAAAAAAAAACTTTAGATGGAGGTTTACTTCTACAATCCTTTCCACGACACAATAATCGAGTCATGGAAACATCCGTGGTTCGTTGCGGCTTAACCGCAGATTTTTTTTACGTCGAAAAAATGTAAAAAAATAATACTTGAACGACACAAATTTGTAGGAATATTTTTTGTCATGCTTCATAAAGGTATTACGAGATTCTGAAAAGGAAAGAAAAAAATCGGCGTGTCTGGGAAAATCGCGGCTGAAAAGCGGCGTTAATTGGGGGCCCGCCGTGATTCTTTGCTTTCCGCGGTAATTTCCCTTCTCGCGGTTTCTGCCGAATGCCAGGAAGGTCTTTCAAAAAGTTGATTCCGAGAAGGAAACGAATGCATACTTTCTGAACCATGAATCTGATGTAATTTATTTCTCGAATAAAGGGTATAATTTCATGAAAAGAATGAATGACGGGTTGATTCGCAGCTCAAAATACAATCCAAACTCTGCAAGTCCAACTTCAAAAGCAATAAGCAAACCAAGTCGAGTTAGAGGAGTTCAAAAGCCTTCATGTTGAGAGAAAAAAATGATAATGAATCAAAGGAAATTGTGATAGGTAATACGACCTCTGGGCCTTGAACTTTTTCTTGCATGATTTGACAGGATGCTGAAGTCTGTGGCAGGACTTCTTTTGCGCAATTAATCTTTCAATTCATTTCAAAATGCACCAAGTTACATATTAATTTATTTTCTTTTTACTGTGTGTGTCAAAAAATATTAGCCAAAAGGCTCTTACAAAAGTTGAGTTAAGGAGGTTTGAGAGGGAACGCCTTTGAGTTAGGGTGGTTTTTAATGCATAGTTTCTAATTAAATTAAATTTGGGTCTTCAAAAAATTGACATTGTACTCAAAGAGGTTTGAATTATTGAGGTTCAAAGGGATTCTCGTGAACCTCAATACATTCAAAAATACATACCACGTTTTTCAAATTTCTAATATTTTCAGTTGATATCTTGAATGGAAAGAGGCGAGACAAACTTCTAAATTTGTTTGAGATGACGTTTGAATCAGCATTGCATTTTCGAGAGAAAACGTTCGAAGATGCAATTGAGTTTACAATTCACGGGATCTGAACTTCCTTCAAAATTTTGAATTCCAGTCGATTTTGACGCTGTGTTCGAGCTTTTTCTTTTTGGAAATCGTAAAAATTCTCAAAACCTTATTAACTGATTTGTCGACAATGCACCCTCGCTCTTTTTGTTTGGGTATTTGAAAACAGCCTAATTCGGCATCGGCGCACCTGCTTTAGATATTATCTAAATTTTCAATAAATAAAAAATTAAATGTTCTGGGATTTAAAAAGTGTCCCTCGCTTAGCAACGGAATTTTCCACGGAAACGGATTTTAATCCGGGGCGACACTTGAATCGCTGGTTAGAACCCGTGAGACCCCGGGTTCCGCGCTCGGTTATTTATTTTTCTTCCGGCTTTATTATTCTGCTCAAAGCCGTGATTTGTAACGAAGGGTGTCGAGGGTTTTATTTCAGATTTCGCCTATAATTAAACTTCTTTTTCTCCGCCACTTTTGACGGTTTAACGCCAGGTTCATTTTATTTTTACATTTTCTTTTTAAGCTCAGGGTAAAAGATTGATGCGCCGACGAGCGACAACCGGAACTCCGGGTTTCATTCCGTCCCGGAATGTAGCCGACCGAGAACCTGTTTGTAAGTCTCATTTTTTGCATTCCTTTTGAGAACGAAAAAAGATTTTTCTCAGTGGAAAACATTTTTGAATTGGAAAGACCTAGAAAATTTATGCTAAGAACACCAGTTTCCAAAAAATAAAACCAAAACAAAAAACATGCTAACCCAATCCGGGCAAATTTCACGTTTGCAGAATCCAAATCGCAACCCTGATGCGAATCCTGGAATTTGATCTTTCTTTTCTGAAGGCTCACACTTTATCTTTTCTGAAGAAGGCGCAAATCAAACTTTTCTCAAATTATCGATTTGTAACGAAATATTTGCCTGAGGCACGTGAACTTTGATACCGTCATAATTTTCAGATTGAAAGCCAGAAAATTTTGATTGCCGTAAAATTTCTGAAGACGGGATCGTCATATCGCAATTTCGAACCGGACTTCCAACGTCAAAGCTTTTTGGAACCCAAATAATCGAGTGCCTTCTGCATGTTCGAGGGCATCGAAGAACCAATAAAATATGCAAATGATTCACCAAGACTCGGGCTTTTAAGGATCATTATGTCTTACTGAGAATTCAACCAAAGCTCTCTCATCGTCGCATTTCATAAAATAATTACGACTAAATTAACCAGCATTGATACGATCCATTTACATTTGTGGGACAGAAAGATATTTACCAGAGGTTTTCCATGAAAATTAGCTCTGATTACACTTAGGCATAGATTCAAAACAGCATTACGATCTAGAAAAATAAAAGGGATTGTTTTCTAAATTGGAATAAAATGACGGAAGACTCCAGGGAATAGGACGGGATACGCAATCAGTCATTGATTGAAATAAAAATTGCATGCAGCTAGAAAGCGTGCAAATCACCTGAATTTGCCTCGCTTCAGCATGAACGTCAAAAAATACGGTCAAAACTTGATTGTCGCATTTCTGCATACTTTTCCCGAAAGTTCCACAAAGTCAAGCCTTTAATTTACCACATTTCCTTATATGTTTTCTTAATATTAGCATTGAAATTGGCTCATGAAAAAATATCAGGAATTTTTTATTTATAAAAATGGGGTTGCCAACAAGCAAAGGGGGGTTGAGCTTTGCTTCGTTTGTCATCAAAATCCTGTCATTCCTTCTCACCAGCAGACAATGCTTCAAGAAGTCACATATGTTTCCCTATTTTTGTCCTTGATGACACAGTGTGCCAAATCATGCGCTGTGCCAAGTTATGCAATATTCCTCAAAATGAGGGTCAGGTCCAGGTCTGAAAGGCAGTCTTGCACAATCTTGGACTGCAAATTCTATAAAGCTATTTGCCTTTCTCTATACAAGTGCTCATTGCTCATTGCTATTTGGTTGCTTGAAGTTGAAGTTCATTGCTATTCTATCCTTGTCAAAAATACAAATAAACACATTCTTTTAAAAGAAAATACTGAGGAGTATTAACTCAACAAAAAGCTGCTGTCAATAAAGATAAGAAATCTCCTCATCATATAGGGTTTCCTGACCTAAATTAACAATACAATTTGACAGTAGAGTATTAAAATATGAAGACTCAAGAGACATCTTGAGATTGTTGTACTATTCAAAGATCTGAATGAAGCCTGATAACATGTTTATGGCTGAAAGGTTTTCCAGTTTATGGTGATGAAAGTTATTATCATCAATAGGCAGACACTTTTTATTGTCACATTTATACAAGCATGAAGAGCAAATTTATGAAAAAAAAATCACAGCACAGAAGCTGGGGATTGGAGATGCCAGTACAGTATTCAGTAAATTTTGAGACCAGCAATGAAATTCATTGCTGAGTTTATATAGGTTGAAATAATGAGTGGAAAATTGTGTTTCTCGCTGATTATATCACAATTCTTGATGCTATTTCATTGAGCTGTTGGATGATTCAGGCAAAAATTATTTTTAGAAAACTTTCGATTATGAACAAATGAAAACTGAGGTATAGCGTACAGGTTTTATACAGGGTTAGATTTTTGGAAACATACAAAAAAACAGAGGTTTGTGTCTTACTCAAGACTAGTCAAGAGTGTGTGGCATTTGATTTGAGTAAATGGATTATTTTCTGATCACTGTCCAGAAATACTTCACAAATAATTTGAATCTCAAAATCTCAAATGCTCTATTTTTCATAATGTATTCACATATATATATAATGAAACTGAATATACGGTATTAGATTTTTAAGCATATTATGTTAAAAGAGTACAGAGCTCCTTATTGAATTTTTAGTTCTATACATAGTTGGTGCCCTCATGCAAGAAGCACTTTTGTAGGCAGGAGAGCTCCCAAATTGTTTAGGAAACTTCCAATAAATAAGGAAGATATCTTGCTGCAAGAAAACATTTTTAAAGAATTTAAATTCCAGAGTTAAATGACTAAAATCATCCTGAATTTTCATATCATCAGGAATATGCTATTTTCAGTAGTGAATCAATAATATCCCTAGAAAAAGTCCTAATTTCTGAGATTTTTTCCCATTTTCACCAAGAACATGGAAGTTTTCTACACGGTGGTCTGGCCCTAAATTGGAATTCACCTCAAGAACACAAAGGAGGGATAATTGTTCCAAGAGAATTTGTGACACAACGTGAGTCTGGCAAACTTACAATATATCAGGGGGCACTAAATTCAGGATGAATCACTAAAAACTTGATTATACAGTATTGGCATGGAAAGGAAACAGATAATGGAGAATACAGACAGACTTTCAACCATGACAAAGACACTCGACCTGTGATGAAGTCACGTTATTCGACCACTGTAAAGTAATTTCCTCCTGGTTTTAAAGTTGGCAACTTTGGCTCCACAAGAATAACTTCGAGTCGAAGAAAAAACATAATTTTGAACAGTTCTTTCCTCATATCAAAAATGAACTGAATAAAATAAAGCGGGGGCGGAGCTTCGGTTAGCATTTAACGCGGGGCGCAGCACATGTGAAATCACCGGCGCAGGATTTCCTTTTCGTAATTTCGAAATCAATTTTCTTCGGCCGATTATCATGAAAATCGTTTAGATTGCGGTTCTGCGAAGAAGAAAAAAAAATTGGAGTTTCTGTTGGAAAAAAGGGGTGAATGTTCCGGGCCCTCAAGGTTTATCTGCGGCTACTGGACTGCACGCGACTTTGCATTTCTCCCACCTGCTCCCTGATGATCATCACGATGGCATTAACATGAACTCGGTTAAGCTTTTCGCCCGGGGGAGGAACAATCCAAGGTGTTCCACGCGTGACAACATTCCTGTCCATCAACTCGATTCCCTCGGCGATTCATGCTTCCTAAACTTTCTATAATTGATCCAGAATAACTGGCGGAAAAATAACAGACTGGAAAAAATATTGGTTGGTACTGTATTGCACAGGAAAGAGAAAAGCTGGGGACCCCGAAATATTTTAGCCAATATGTCCGTGCTGCCAAACTCGGATATGGCCAAGGGCCGCATTAACCTATTTTTGTGGCTATGAGGGCAACATTGCAGAGGTGGAAAGTCCTTCTGGGTCACAAAAGTAGACATTAATTCTTCATACAGGTGGACTCTCTCTATTTTGTAGAGAGAATTTTCTTTGCAGGGAACCCTTGTAACTTGAGGAGAGATCCCAATGGGACCACCAACAACTTTGTTGGACAGAGGAAATGGTTGTATGCAAGGCTTTTATACAGAGTCCTCCTGTATCTGGCTGCATTGAATGAATATGTCATTTATTAGACTTTTGGAAAATTTTTAAATGGAAAATTGTTTTCCATGAGGCTTCAAATTTCTCCTTTTTGGGTGAAAAGTTTAAAATTCAATTTTTAAGATTTAACTGAGTACTACCCTCACCATTTTCTCTAAATTGTTACAAAATCAGGGTATGTGTCAAATGTGGAGGGTTAAAGTTTTTCAAAATTTTTTTTAGATGTTAAGGTGTGTATTGTATTTGATTACAATGGGGAATTTTGGACCAATTTCATCAGGAAAGCGTTTTGTACTGCAGATACTTGAAAATTAGTGCAATTAAGGTTCAATTCTTGTCTTAATTCAATTTTGAGGGCTCGTATTTTTGAAATATTGATATTTTAGAGTTACTAAAGGTAAAGGGTGCATCTTCCTCAACAATACAATTTCATCAAAAATTGTTACTGAAACCCTGGTGTACATCTTACTTGAAGGTGCTTGGCACTCCAATAAATATAATAAATCTGTGCATTGGATCACAAACTTAACCTCATAGAATTCTGGAAGGATTTTGAAATTTTTCAATTCATCCTTGGACAAGTTCTGAATAGTGCATGAATGCTGCCACCTTGAAAATTACACTGTATTGGACTGCAGGATTGATGCTGAGGCATCTTTGCAGGATTAATTAATCCTGATGGCCCAGTCATGAAATCAGGGCGAAACATATTTTTAATAAGATTTTAGCCAAAAATTAGTTTGTTAAAATGTGCTTACTATAACACAATGTCTCTACGATGGAATCCCTAGGACCAAGAAGAACACTCTTGAAACACTCTTATGCACTTATAATGAAAAACAGTTTATAACCACATTTGTTTAACTGACATTTTACTGCATCTCCAACTCTTTTTTTTTTACATAAAAAGCTATTTTTGGCTCTATATGCAGACTTTGAGCCATCCTTGGCAACATTCACAGACACAAGAGCCACTGGGAATCCTCAGTGATTAAGAATTTCTCCAAAAAATGTCCAAAACTTGTATAAATGAGGTGCATGGACATTTTTTTGGAGAACTTGTCCAAAAAATCTTACTTTGCCAGAAAAGTTCTACAAACTTGTCTGCCAGAGTGCATTTTTTTCTCATTTTTGGACAAGTTTGGAGAAATTGTCCACCAGAGTACAATTCTCTGGCAGACATGTTCTCCAAACTTGTCCACCAATTTGGGATAACTGGCATAAAAGTTTGGAAAACTTGTCCACCGGTTTCCTCAAACATTTGTCCATGATTTTAATCCAAGAGACAATTGCTTTTGGATGGTTTTTGGATAAAAATTGGAAAAGTTTTTTGATTTAGATCCAAAACTCATCCAAACAAACAAGTCCAAAACATGTCCATGTGGCTGATTTTGTGCAAGATTCTAGGATAAGTTGGTTTGGATGAGTTCTGGACCAGAAATGGACAATATCTTGCTCACTGGGACTTTGTAATATCATCCTGCATTATTGATTTTCGTCCATACCCCCTGCTGCAACTATAAAAAAACGTAATAAAATCAGTGTCCAGGGGGTGCTGCATGAATAAAGCTTTGGGTGAGCATCGCATCGGTGGTTTGATCAGTTAGCCCCTCAACAGAATTGATCCAGCCACAGAAAACGGCCCGGAAATCAGATCCCAAACCTGGACACACAAAAGCAGCCCCCTTTCCCAGCAGCAACAAGAAAAAAAAAAAAAAACTACACCGACACCTTCTTCTGGAGGACCGACAGCTGACCCCCCTCTTGATTCAGTTCCCCAGTGTGGCAATGATGATGATGATGATGATGATGATTATCACGAGACCATGACTAAATAAACGGACCTGGAGAAATGAGAGAATATAGGGCCTCAACATGGCCGGAAATTGGGTGAAGCCGGGGGAAAAGCTGGATCTCCCTGGGTTATATGGACCCCTGGACTAGGGCTAATTCCACCCCCACTGTCCTTAATTGCCTCTGCAGCAATCCCTGGCTTGCCAGATAATTCGCCCTTCCTTTCATGGTTGCTAGGCGCAGGGTTGCCAATGCAGTAACGACGTTGACCCCCTATATAACCCCTGCACCCCGCTGGCTCCTTCCTCGCGGCGCTGAAGGGAGAACCGTGGTGTTGATCCAATTTTCTCAACATTGAACCACAAATCTCATCATTTCAAATTTTTGTGTGCAAAAAAATTCGAAGTTTCGTCTTCAGCAGAAAACCAAAATTTTTAATCCTTTTTAAAAGCGAAATTTTCATCATTAAAAATGTCAAATCGCCAAAAATGCACGTGTTGCAATCAGGATGAATTTTGTTCAGAGTCTTAGAACAAGTGTAAAACCTTGATTTCAGGAAGTGACGCAAATGGAAAATTAAACAAGAACAATTTTAGGAAACTAAATCGATATGCGCCACATTGAGGCAATATATAGATGACTCACTAACAACACAATGTAGAATAAAAATTCAAATAAAGAATGAAAAATGCTGCAAGGATTTGCAAATTTTTTCAATCGGCCACTTGTTACAGGTGGTACCTTGCAATTTGACCTCCTACAATTTGACCATCCCAAAATTTGATGGTCAAATTTGCAGGGAGGTTGACTTTCAATTCGACCCTTGCCCTGCAATTCAACATGCTTGGGCCTTTTTTGGCATTTTTGCATTGATGTTCTTGAATTTTTAGTGTCTTGCAATTATATAGACCCTAGTTTGGCAATGGATTGGGGCCCAACTGCGAGGTACCTACAGCTTTAAGATTGTTGTTTTCAATTATCACCAATAACAAGTAATTTGAAGACAAATTTTTCAGAAATAGATTCAACATGCAAAAATGTGAATTAGTCTGTGTTTATAGCAATATATTGACTGCAGGAATGCTTGTTGTGAAAACTGCTGAGTTGGGACGTAATTCAAAAACCGAATTGAGAGTTTTCTTGCTAAGAGCTATGCTTTGGATTATTATCAAGATGGTTCAGTCAACGATAATATTTCTTTACAGCTGCGATAAGTTTCTAACGCGAATGCCATTAATTTCTTTTGAAATCATTCAAATAAATGATCTTTGAGCTTTTGAATACCCTTTTGAAGAGGTAATGTTTCAAACTCTCCATAACAGAATGCGGGAATTATGCATGTAGTGTACCGTACAATATTAAATTAATGCGCATCTCCGAGACACGGATATAATTAATGTCAATAATATACAGTCAACTCCTTCACAATAGACTTAATTCGTAATTCAACTCCCGCACAACTGAAACCAAATCCATATGATCTGAGAAAACGAGACGATGATTATCGAACTTGTCCGCAAAAAAATTTTTTTGCGGGGAGCAAACTTTTGTATGCTGTAATTCAACAGCTGGTTCCTGTTTTTGTCAATTTTTTTTTCAACTAGTGTAGGATGATTGGACATCCTTTTTCAGAGTAAAATTCGAATATTTCATGACCACTGATTCCTCGTCCAACTTTCAATCCAGAAAATGAAAAAGAATAATACTTTCATTCGATCACTATACAAAAATGAAGATCATACCTGCAGCATTTCAAAGTTTCATGAATCTGAAGACAGATTTTTAGCTACCCATTATTTTAATACTTGAAAAATTAGCAAGTAAGAGAAAATTTTTCTGCCAGAATACCCCTTCTTCATATGCAGATATTACCGAAATCAAGAGATCGGTGGTGAGAAACGTGCGCGAAGAAACCCAGGATTATTGCCGAAATTCTCGATATTTATATTACAATGGCCCTGAAGATTTCAATTTGAAAGCTTCATCAAATGGTACGTAGAGACGAAGCCTCTGAACTATTCTTCTTCGTAAGTTCCGTTTCTGCTCATTTTGGAAGACATCTCCTCCCTTCAGTAAACCTGTCGGGAACACCGCAAACATGGTTGTTTCAGAATTAGGAAAAAAATGTAATGCTTCTTTTATTTTGCTGTTCAAATGCAACATATAGGGATCGTTGGCACCCCTGAATTACTACTACGTCAGTCCAGCTATCTGCCAGCCAAATAACATGCCCATCGCAGTGAGTCAGACCCAGTATATCGAATTGCTGGCAACTGAAGAGCTTGATTCGCTCCAAGGGATATTACCCGACTTTACTTCCACAATGTAATATCCATGAGTGTACTGTAATATTAAAGATAAAAGGAGAGAAATCTACAGTGTTCCATGCTCTGATGGTGCCCAATACGGAAAGCTGCCAATATTGAGGAACACTGTTGTGTCACACAACCTGTATCTGCGATGTTACTAATGATTACATTTATAATTTGGCAAATGCTTCATTTCAGGAAAAAATGTCACAAACTTTTTTGTAAAAGTGGAACATCTGTACATTAATTCAAATTTCAAGGGACCAGTGGAGAAATTTGACATGAGAAGGTTTCAAGTTAGGGAAACAAGCAGTTTGTTTGTGCAAAACATAGAAGAATTGAAGGACATGGCAAATGGTGATCTTCTGGGCATTAAATTACTTATAAAAGGAGTTGACATGATGCGAAACATGAAGAGGGTTCATTTGCCCATTAGTCTTTTGCTCCTTTCAAAACCCATCAAGTTAATTTGTATTTCTTCTTTTTATTATGTCAAGAAAACTAATAGTCAAAATACTTCAGAAAATCTGATTCACGGAGATTTAAGATTAAAAGCTTCCAAGTTAGACATGTTTTAATGCATTGTTTCTAGGGTATCTAAGACAAAGATGAGGTATTTGGCTTAGCAAGTAATTTACTGGAATCTTGGAAAAAATCAAATCTTGCTGAAATAAATCATTGGTTAAAACAAAGCTCTATTTTAGGTTCATGTACCCAATAGCATTACTATTTTTAAAATTGATTTTAATATGCAATAATGAATTGCATTTTTAAACAAAACTTCTCCCCCCAGTACCAATGTAACAATATTTTACAGCTTAAAAATGATCATAATTTTAATATTTATTACTGCAGCTATGGAAGAAAAATTCTGGACCACATCAGAGAAACGTGAATGCAAGCAAGGAGCATGTAGATCATACAAACAGTGACATGAGTATAGAACCATGAAGTTGTGACTGAATTGAGACTCTGAAACATTGGAAAGAATTGTAAACTGCCAGCTTTCAGGCATACAAGGGTTGTCCCACTTCTGATTGATCTTGGGTATTTCTAGACTAAGTACCACTTTGAAGAAAAGTACCCCATTTAGCCCTTCCAATTATGAGGTTCTGGGATTTTGTTCAGATGTTTGAAAGTTATAACAGCCCCACTTCCACGGTGAAGTAAAAATATGGAGGGTGGCACATGGTTGTTGATTCTTGCAAATTGAAAGATCATGTAATTACCAATCCACACCCATTACCACAAATTATTAAATCTTTAAAGAACTAGGGTCTGTATAAGGTACTTTTCAGCATTGCATCTATGGCACAGGTTAATTGCTCCAAAACCTTCGTCATTGCTTGTGGTTTTTCATTTTCAGTCACAATAAAGGATACAAAAAAAAGCTGCTTTGATGTACCAAAGCACCATTATTCACTTCAGCAACCAGTCATCCAGTAAATGAAATGCCACAAAAATTAAATTTTAAACAGTAAAACCTCACAGTGTTACAATACGCCTGACATAAATATTGCAACCATTGCAGTACAGTATAGGATTACCCATCAGAAATACTGCCTACAAATGGAATGATCAAGTCATAAAAAGTTGTAATAATGCTCATCAGCACACATTGATTCTCTCTGCCACAAAATTCAAGGAACAAGAAAAAAATTTGCTTTTTGAGAACCCCTATATACCATGGGTATAAAGAATTCTTTGGGGTCACAGAAATTCTTCCAAAGGGAAAAATCATAGTCAAAATAAAGATCATTGCACAAGTATTCTACCTGTATAAGGTTGATGCGATTCACTCCTGAAATGCAAAGAGTGAGTGCGAAAGAGTCACAGTCGTAGCATTTCAATAAATGAACACAACCCATGAGGGGGAGTTGGAGATGTGTTCGACCCCTGGGGTAAAAACTGATCCTGGCCCACCGGAAACCCGAGACCCGGATGGGAACAGACGGAAAGAGAAACCGGAAGTAAGGCGACTGCAAAACGAAGAAAGAAATGAGGAAGGAAAGAAAGAAAGGAAGAAAAAAAGGTTAGTCACTGATTGCGGGCATATATAGGGATCCCTGTGGAACGTGAGCACGATCAGCTCCCCTTGGTCCATGTATGATGCATTGTTCTTTCCTTCCTTCCTTCCTTCCTTCCTGGTGAGGAGGGAATATATACATTACAGGGAACTGACTCCTGTTGAAACAACACGGCAAATAAACCAGGCATTTCCACGTCTCAAACTGAGTCGCAGATGTTGCAAAACTGCCGCGAACAGCATAATTTCTTCTTCACAACTGCATTCAATCAACCACCACTTCGAAAGAATGGCGATTTAGCTTCGGTCTCGGTCTCGAACAGTTACTGTACTTCGATTCAGTAACAAAATCCCTGAATAATACGCTGATCCTCGAAGCGCTTACTGTTCACGCTTCGGCCGTTGGCAACTTTGAGCAGCGACATCTATTCGGAACACCGCCTCACCACTAATCCAATCGTCGATCCATTATTTGTCAACGTTTATACGCGGCTGTAGACACAAATTATTTTTTTCTAACTTAAACTCAAATACCGTCACTTCGAAAGAATGGCGATTCATCTTCGGGTTGAACAGGCATTACATTCATAAATCATAATACTGAGAACTCCTAAAATATTCTGTTCCTTGATACAGAAGTTCACGCGTCTCCGACTCTGAGCAGCGACATCTATTCCTGACACAGCCTCACTATTAAACCGAATCTTCGACACCTATTTTGGCATCGTTTTTCTCGGCTGTGGGCCGTATACATTCCACGCAAAAATGGCATTTTTTCACAATTGATCTTACTCGAAAAATACCAGAAATCACGTCCATCTGCGATAACGCTTGTATTCCAAGTTCTGTGATCGAAAGGTAAATCGTTGGAGGAGAACCAAAATACAAGGTTAAATTTGCTGACGCCATGATTTAATTTAAGTTCGGCCTATTTGACGTTTGACGAGCGTTTCATACAGTGTCATAATATACAAGTGCACCAAGAGCGCGGGACACTTTCATTTTGTCGATTCTTCACCTCATATCGAAGCTACCGAAATGTTGAAATTTTTATTTTTATTTTCTCTGTCTCGTATTGCCGACGAGTATTAGTGGTATAATGGTTACTGACGAACGCATCGCAGACGAAAGCAGCCCTTAATGATTTTGGCGTTTCATGTACGCTTTTTATGCAATAAAATGGGTAATTCCCTATGGGCTTTATCGAAGTCAATCATTTTTTTTGGCACATGTCCCCCAAGAAGTTACAATACACGAGTTAAAGGCATTCCTTTCCACGGTATGCTAATTTGAAGAGTTGTTACTGCCTTCTATTATTCCAAAAGAAAGCAATTCACGAGATAATTTACGCGAAGTTCCGTTTTGCGCTGGGTTTTACCTGGAAAATTGGAATGTTCCTGTTTGAAAAAAAAAAATCAGGTCTTTGCGAAAATGTAACATGTATTATTTGTTCATATTTTGAATTTTTTCATAATCTATTATACATGTTGCAGAAATAAATTAATTCATCTTCATTTAGAAATGAGGCTTTTGAAGTCACTCTTTGCACCAGAATCTTGTGCATCAGTGAGATAACAATCTGGCATGAAGGTTTTCCAGATTCTTGACACCAAAGAAAAGTTAGGTTTAGAAAAGGGAGAATATCTCAAGATTTTTGAATTGGGTCAATTTTTATGTGATCAAAGAAAAGTTGGAGAACATCTTCACCTTCAATTTAATATGTTGCAAAACTTTTCAAGTGTAACATTCGCGGAGTTATTTGCTTTAGAAGTGTGTGCATTGGGAATTGCGCCATAGGCAAAGCATATTTTCTTTGCTGATTTTTTTTTGAAAGCAAGTGGTTATTGCACAATGCAAGATTGTATTTGCTGATTGTGTGTATGATTGTTGTCTTCATGAAACCTGTGATCAGAGACCAGAGGGGGCCTTAGAGTTTGCGGGGCCTGGGGCCAACTTTGAATGCGGGGCCCCTGTCAAATTCTCACTATTCACCCCCTACCATCACCTTTGCTCATTTTTTAGTTCAGGAAAGGAATATTTTCCCTGTTTG
>CAJPEX010004273.1:2016-18057 GCA_905338405.1 Notodromas monacha | reverse complement strand
ATGATTAGAGTAAGGATGAGACTTATATAGTATTTTCAATTAGAAACCTTCATAAGGTTTTACAACTCTAATGGCGTCAAGAAGAAGTGGTTGTCGAGGATGCTATTTACAGAAAAGGTAGTCATCGAGGATGCTACGGTGCCAGGTACATCCTGACACGGTAACCGGTACCAGGTTGTGCCTGGCACTGCGATTTTGAGGAGGGGGGATAGTTCTGAGAATTTAAAGTATTGTAGTGTACGTTAGCGTGCATGCCCAATAGAGCCGAAGTGTGATGGGATACAAGGGCACCCGTTTAATATCTTTCTTGCTTGAAAAAAGTATCCAAACATCCGAAAGAAAATAATCTAGGAAAATTAAAGCATTTCGTGAAGGTTAAAAAAATACAAACCAAGGAATTTTTGCAAGGCACGGTGTGATATTTTATTTATCAAGCAAACGCAATGTTTTTCTGAGCCATCGCAGGCCTCCTCAAAATTAACAAATTATCCTCTGGATTCTTTCGCCATCATTAAACATTATCACTGAATAATATTATAATTCGGAAATGCATAAATCATTGTCTCTGCAAAGATCTTGGCGAACATTTTTTTCGTAATCGAAAGCTTTTTGGCCCGGTCTCCTTGAAACTACCAAGAAGTCATAATCTTTCACCGTTTTTCATCTTCAAATAATCGGGATATCATTGGTATCACCGATCGGAAGACATTATTGCATCAAATCGATTCAAAAGATAAAATATCATCATATTAAAATTGAGTCGAAGGATACAGCAGTACGAATTCTAATTCTCGAGGATGCTTTTTTTTGGGAGAATAAGAAAATCCCTGGTTCACACTTTCCGTTTTTGCTCTTTTCCTTACATTCCCACATGAGCGGAAATAAAACCTAAACACCGCCGCGTGCCACGGTCCCATTTTTCATTGCTTCCTGTCGATTATCCCCCCCGTTTTTTTTCAGCCCGAGTCGTTGTCGGGCGTGTCGACACGCGTGCGGCTCATTCCATGGGTGTCGATATCAACATCTTCTCCCATCTTTGTCGACAACGATATCCTTCCGACGTCGTCCCCTCTTTATGTATACATTTTTTTTTAGTTGGTTTGATCTCCAGTGTTGGTGGTCGTCGTTTGTCCCATGCGTAGAAAAGCCGCCTTATGCGTGGCGGCGTTGTTGTACATGAAACTGACGCCATGTCCGCGACACGAGCGGGGTGTCGTCTGCGCCACAGGGGATTTGTCGTGGTCGCGTGTCGCGGAGTGAGTGTCGTGTGCAGGGGGGGGGGGGGGGGGGGGGGGGGGGGGGGGGNGGGGGGGGGGGGGGGGGGGGGGGGGGGGGGGGGGGGGGGGGGGGGGGGGGGGGTGGGGGGGGGGGGGGGGGGGGGGGGGGGGGGGGGGGGGGGGGGGGGGGGGGGAGTCGACGGATGACTCGTCGCATTTCATGGAGGATTATGCCTCGTCCATTCACCCCCTCTTTTGTGCGTGGCCATGGCTTATTGTGTAGTTAGTTAGTTCATTGAAGGATATTGAGGAATGCAAAATCCTGGTTCTTCAAGGAAATGCTGTTCCCTATGCAAGCTAAAATATACAGCATTATTGAGACACAACAGAATGACTTGGTGACACTTGAAACTTTAAAAAATCTGAATGAACTCCATGCAGTATCTTGACATACATAACATGGATTTTTTCTTTAAAATAAAAATAAAAAAATTAAAATTTTGTATATCCTTCAACCTTCAAATATTGTTTAAACCAACTCAGCTATCTATTTTCACCAAAGTTAACAAATATTTTATTCTAAATTTACTCAAAAGCAGAATTAAAAGCAGGTTAATTTTTGGTTTCTTTTTGGAGTATCGTGCACAGTACAGCAAGAGCTGCAAGACTTGTACTTTTTCTTCACTTTTTAGGCTATCTTAATTTATGCTGTGTGATCAGATTCTATGTGGTTTTCTGTTAAGAAAAACCAAGTTTTTGGGGATTCATTCTCAATTTTTGATGAACTGGAGAATCAATTCAATAAGTTATCATTGAAGCCTTTGGAAAATTTGATCTGACATGTGGACATTCCAGCGTAAGAAGAGGGTACAATCAACAAATGATGTCCAAATCTTGGGATTTCACTGCTGAGGCCTTTTGGCTATTACTTTCCTGACACACAGAAGAGAAAATCATTGAAACAAGTAACTTAATGGGTCTTGAAATGAGGCAAGAGACTAATTGAGCAAATGAACCTCTGGGTCCAAGTTCAGCATGCTTTAAACTCATTCAAGAAGCAGGATAAGGCCCAGAATATCCCTGTTTACTATTTGCTGCAATTCTTTCATGGTTCCCCACAACAAACATACTCGTCCCAAACACAAAACCTTCCAAAATGAAAACCTCCCCAAGTTGGGTACCTTCCTCTGGTCCCTTTTGAGATGTGAATTACAGAGGTTCAACTGTATAATTCAAGTCAAAGGTGGAACATACTTGACATAACTTCTACCTTGGAACACTCTTGATGCACCAATTACTCCAAATCTGGGGGTCTCACTGCAAAAAAACTTGTCCAGAATAATCGACCACACCTTGAAACTCGTTAAGCTCGTTGTTCGATCCGTTCTTGTGTGAGCATTTTCATGGACGTTTCATTCATATTTTTTTTTTCTGAAGATAAAACTTCTTTAGCAGGTAATTGAAGCATTTAGGCTATTTTAAGAAGGAATGCAAAATAAATAAAAAAGAAGTCACAGCACGCATTTATTGGCTTCCCAGCATCACAGGACGACGACGCAAGCCGCACAGAGTGACACGCAGCCCCCCTCGGGCGAAAGCAGCTGGGTGAATTCGGGATAAAAACGATCGAGTGTGACTGCTGCACACAAGGTCTTTTTAAAGGCCTTTGGGACGTTCATCAATAACATCCCCCCCCCCCCCCCGCCCTTTGGGTTATAGGAAGCTCACCCTAATCCGGGTTTAATAAGGGCAAGAAAAATTAGATCATGATCCGCGCGCTGACAAAACCAAAACGGAAGCCCGCGCAGATAAGTTTTTAAAGACCCGGTTTTTTTTTCTGTGTCTCTTGGTGTCTTTTTTTTTATTTTTTACCCCCATCTACTTTTTGCTGTTACTCACACCCAGCATTGCGTGGTAGTAGTGTAACTGACTGGGGCTTATCTCGTGGATAGATTTATACTGGGTGCCTCTGAAAAAAGGTCCATCAGTCGAAATATGGCGCGATCAATTGTAAATTTGCGGCGACGAATGAGATTAAAGATTCGTCTATGAAAGTTAGAGAAGAAGAGAGCAATGTTTTAGTTTACGTATAGAAAAAGTGCGGCAAGTATTTTATCCAATGCATCTTACATGTTGCACACCTTTCGTTTAATTTGCACCCATTTATTTCAAAGTTGGCGAAATATTTTCAAGCCCGTATAGAAACAGGAGTTTTGATTTTTATTTAATTACAGGTGGACTCAATTTGCAACAGAATTCAGGAAAACAAGAAAAAAATTGCTGTAGAGAGAATTTCAATGCAGATAACCCCTATTCACTGTGTAGAGAATGCTATGGGACCCAAATCTAATTCTTTATTCAGAGAAAAATTGTTGCATAGAGAGTTTACCCATATATGACTTGGTGACATATATGAGGGTGTAATAACAGTAAATTTTATTTTTTGCACAATTAAATTAATTCATGAAGTGCTGAATAAAGTTTTTGAAGCCACTATTGCATCAGGAGCTTGTGCTCTAAAGAGATAATGATCTTATTTGCAACTTTCCAATGTTCTTAGCACAGAAAAAAAGTTGAACTTATTAAAATGTCAAGATCCATTAGTCAGAAAAATTCATGTACAGTATTATAATGTGATTATAAAAAAGATAGGAAGCATCCTCAGATTTCATTCAAGACCTTGTACAGATTCCAATTAAAGTGATTTTGTCATGTTTTAAAAGTTTTCTCTAGCCTAAAAAATGTTTTTGTTGCCTGTGAAAGCTTGTGTTATCATATGAGCTTCTTTGTGATTTTATTTGCTGATTGTGTTGTATGAACATTATTTCTCATGGTACAGGTAGACTCGTTTTACAACAATCTTGTCTACAACAATATTTTCTGTATAATGCATTTTTCTCCAATCACAAAGGGTTCTCTCATCCTCATGTTACAAAGGTTTTCTACAACAACGTTCTCTCAACAATGGTTTTTTTCTGGTCCCTTGCATGTTGTAGACTATGTAGAGCAACAGTACAAGTGTATTCATGATAAGAGAGAATATAGTTTTCAGGAAACATCCAACCAGAGAAAATGCTGATGCTTTCTCCATTCCTGGAAACCATAAATGTAGAATCTGCGCTTGAAATTAAGATTATTTGTAGGCTGCATATATACTTGCCTCAGCACTCAGATGCTATTTCCTGTATGTGGATGCAAGTTTAAAGCAGTTTAAAATCTCCAAAATGTATTCATGCTCTTCCCCAGCTGAAATGTTTTAAAATGAGGAAGTCCACCAGTGGTTGCACAGCAAGATGAGTTTGATTTCCAGAAGCATCCCAGATTTCATCAGTATCTCTCTCTCTCTCTTCCCCCTTTTTTTGTGCACAGGATACCGCCTGGGGATTAGTGGGTAACATATCCCGGGAGTGGGCACGTGACAGGCACGGCTTAGAGGGCTGGAAATTGAGTCGGATTAGGACCCGAGCGAGCAGATGGAGACGGAATAGACACTGTATAGCATCCATACACTCTACACCCAGCCCGAGAAGGATTTACTCGACTCGATCGCTCACCGACACTTGGTTTTTCCGGCTTTCACCATCGACGAAAAGGGAAAAGAAATGCAATTATGAAAGTAGGCTCTGTTTTAAAGCCCTGCCTCTTCCGGGGTTCATTCCCTGCGGGTTCTTCGTTTTTTTGGCGGGGCGCCTCTTATTTCACTGCGATAAATAAAGGTCCTGGCATCGACTGGACAAACGCGAAGAAGTTTCGGAAAGTTTCAGAGACATTTCGAGTCTCTTCAAAGTTGCATTCAGGTTGTGCAAAATAGTTGAAGAAAAAATTGCAGAAACTTGGGGATCGTTTTCTGCTGGAGATTATTTCGCCCTGCATTCCATGGTTATTTCTGGGGGAAAATATGTTGTTTTCGTGCCAGTGACCTTTCGTTTATGCAAAATGTTGTGCAGAATTTTGAGCAACCCGAAGTAATCAATATTTTTATAACGCTATTTTTCTTTGTGCGAGTCATTACAAATTAAAAAGCTTGGAAAAATGAATTTAATCATATGAAACTCGTCCATATTTGGTCTCAATTCCCACCCAGCATAAACCGGTTACACAAAATTAGTGATTCTTTCGTGGAGATTATTCCTTCCGGAATTCCATGATAATTTCTGAGGAGAATATGTTTTAACGCGAGTGACCTTTCGTGTATGCAAAATTTTGTGCATAACTTTATAATCAACCCGAAACAAATTAATATTTTCTTGCCACATTTTTCTTCGCGCGAGTCATTAAAAATTGGAAATCTTTGAAAAGTTAATGTAAGCATATGAAAGTTCTGTCGCAATTCCTACCAAGTCTTCGATATAATTTTTAATGAAATCACGACGAGATTATTCTGCACTAAAACATGCAGCCCCATCCATGGAAAAGCAGAAATCGAACAATAAACCAAAACCTGCATTTATCTGAATATGTTGAATATGTGCATCTGTGAATCAGTTTAAATCACTTGGTTAGTCAATATTTCTCACCAAAGTGAAATACATAGCCTGCATATAATTGTAGTGAGATATGAGCTGCACTTTATTTCGTTTTTTTTGGAGACAAAGTTATTCGCGTTTATAAAAAATGAGATCGCAAATCACGAAACCGCGCGTTATTATTTTTGATCACCATAATCAAAAGGGAGAATAATCATACGATAATCCGCTTTCATGTGACTAAAATCAAACAGATCACGCATCCGGTGCTCATCATGATGGAAAGAAAAATGAATCCTAAATTATTCCCGAGACTGCGGTTTAAAAAAAAGAGACACAAATAAGTCCTGATACAGTATCCTCTTTATTCGCTCGACGGAATTGTTTTTGATTTGCTGATTCAATGAAGCACCAAACCAGGGTTCCGTTGAATGCAATGCAACTTTCCTAAACGATGGGAAGAAACCCCTGCGCGACGAACATGCCATCTGTGGCACAATTTTCCTCGCATTCCCATTCGTCAAACGTGATTAAGTATGAAAGCGGATGTTCCGGGTTCGCACATCGTTTAGCGTTTCTCTTGCTGCATCCAATCGATCGCTGAGTCATTATATGAGCGTAATGAAGAGAATCGAAACGACTGCAAGGCTCATTCAATGCGACTTTTGCCCACACTTTATTCAAAAATGCGGAATTAAAAAGCTGAAAACTAGTGATACTGTTGTGCCCGAATTAGCACAAAAGCTGGTAAAAGATTTTCGAATTATAGAAATGAAACATTCAATCAGGTGTGGGGTGCACCTGGGGATCTTGCTTTCAAGATCCCAAAAGTAAAGATATAGATATATTTCAATTAACCCCAAGATGTCAATCACAAGGAAATCACACACAATCACAACCAACTTTGACAAGATCTAAGAGAGTACTGATTTAGATTGATAGAAAATGGCAGCATCAATTCTCTCCAGTAGAATGTTCTGGAATGTTCCTGTGGATTCCTGAAAGTAATCGACATTTGTTATTGCAGGTGTTTGTGGTACCCGCGATTGGAGAACGGTACGATAATGTACCAAATTATTCTGCCACAACTGTAGCGTGAGAACGAAACTTCAAATTTGGAAGGAATTTAAGATTCCTTCAACATTCCACAGATGATTTTTAACTGAGCATGATGAAGAGATCCGAAGCGACTGTTGTGAATTTTTTAGTTCTATTTTTTAGCAAGTTAATTTGAGCACCCAAATTCTCATCCTTGGGGACAAATTCCACTTTTGGTGAGAACCTTGTAAGACCTTGGTTCTCACATTACTTACAGAAGCCTCCAAGGCTACATTTCTCTACTAATCCTTTTGCTAAATCTTGTCCTTGAAGGACTGCTTTCCTGTTCCAAAAACCCACAATGTTCAACGCAGTCTAGCTCATGCATTTGTGTGTGCGGTTACTCCAAGATTTTGCAAGCATTCCTCTGAAGTGTCAACCAAATCTTCAAATATGTCAACCTTATAATAGGGTGATCTCACCCCTGTCGCAGCCCGACCGAATTCTTGTGTTTTACTCTTAAAAATCAATCTATCTCATCATCAAAAGATTCTTAAAACTAAAATTTGTTATTTGTTGGGATTATTCCTGACAGCGACTGCCAACAGGCTTTTCATGAGTCGATCACTGTGATTTTAGCCTCACTATATTCAAAACTGAGATTTGTTAGCCATTGTCAGAAAGAAACTCGAAAAATTGAAGGAATTCAGAACAAAACATGAGGAAATCTGAAGGAATTTAAGATTCTTCCTGATTCCCATAGTGTGATATGAAGAGAATCAAAACGACCGTGAGGATTTTTAAGCGTCGATAACTGCGATTTTTGCCTCACTATTTATTCAAAACTAAGATTTGCTAGCCATAGTGTTAGAACGAAACTCCAAAAAATTGACGGAATTCACGTTTCCTTCAATATTCCCGTAGATAATTTTAGAGATGAATTTGAAATGAGCGTGATGAAGAGAATCCAAACTACTGCAAGGCTTTTCGTGTGTCGATCACTGTAATTTTAGCCTCACTTTATTCAAAAAAGCGCAATTAAATACCAAGACATAGTAGCCATATACTATTGTATGGACAGAAATTGAAAAATTGAAGCAAGTTAAGACGGTTTGGAAACCGTTAACTGAGAAAAGTAAGCGCACAATCAGATGTATCACGTTAGGATTCGCATGAACTTCGTAGTTTTTGCTATTAGAACATTTCAATGCTCATAACATGTCAAACACGTTATATATCACTGTAGGGAATATGCTTGAATCAATATCTCACCTGAAAATAAAAACGCAGAATTGTGAGTGCAGTATCAAAATTCGAATTCATCTGGCAGCATCAACTTCGTTTTGTGAGGAAATGTCTAGGTCATCAGATTGTAATTATATGCCTGACTGCGAAGTTCGTTCGGCTTGAAAATCCTAGTGACAGATTAGTTCTAGTGAACTTTGACGCATTCGAGATGTCAATTGAAAACTTGAATTATCATTGCAAGTACAAATTTCTCGGGCAACTTACTTTTCTGGAAAATATCTGCCATCATCAGATGGTCACCACTTCGTCTTCTATAAAATCTACGTCACTTCGAAACGAAAAGAAAATCGAATTGAAAACCTCGTTTTCAGTTTTTTTAAAATCTAAATTCACCGCATTAGAGAGGTTCTTGGAAACTGGCATTATAGTATTGCAACGCAAAACAGGTTTTTTCATTCAATTACGATAAGATTGACAAGTGCAAATTAAATTTTCTAGTTAAATTTATATTCTGTATGTAGAACAAAGCAATCAAGAAGCATTTCGCGTCATGTCGTGAATGCAGCAGTACGATTCATTTACGGATTGACTAATGAAAAAAATGAAAATCGTGGGGAAATTGTGATCGAAAAATTGTAGTTAGGACTGCAATAACTTTTGAACATAACCAATAGAAACTTTATAGAAATTCGGTTCATAGAAGAGCAGACCATGTTGTTCAAGCCAGCATTCATCTGGTTTGAAATGTAATTCTCATCGTTCTTCACGTCGCTGTTTTACAAGATATGAATCATCAGTGATCTTTCTAAAATGTTTATTCATTGATAAATTAATTCTCAATACAGCAGCAGGTTGTATCCAGGCTTCATCACCGGAAGTCGCTTAAAAGGCCCTCGGAAAGGACACCATTGCATTGCCGGAGATTCAATTACGACTTCGTCCGCAAAAAGAAACCGGTCCTAATACTCATTCATCCCCAATATTTTTTTCTTTATTTATCATTATGTTTTCCCCTTTATTGTCCGTATATACTCGTATATATCCCGATTGATAGTCCAGGAGCCACATGTCTGTTTTTCTCCGTCACCCTCGCCATCATTACGCTCATGATCCCAGATAATGATGGGCAGTCAAAAGCCGCCGCGGGGCTCGTCCAAAGCGAGGCAACCAAGGGGAAACGCCGCCTCGGGGGATCGTTGTTCGAATCAGAGAGTTTTTCTTCGTCGCTCGTCCCTGCATGGAAAATGGCTTCTTTTCAAAACAATCGATGGTCATCTTACATCTTTTGCACCGTCTTCTTATCTGAAGAAAAAAAATCGGTTTCAGCTATTCGTTTTTTTTTTTTTTTAGTTTTGCTCGCTGTTTTGTTCCTGAGAAAAAGCATGCGGTTCTTGTTGAGCTACTTTCCACAATTGCATGTGTTTCGTTTCATCGTTTGTGGACGAAATGCATCTACAAATCATTTCAACGAAGACGATGTAGGAGATTCTGGACTCGGAATGAGTGCAATGGATTTATTTTTCGACAGGAAAATTTATTGGTTCTAGCCAAATTCAAGTGACCTTCTCCGGTGAAGACCGAGGATGAGAAAACATTAATTTGATGACAATGAATATAGATGGATTTTCGAATCATGGTATCTCAAGGAGAGTTGAAGATGTCATTCTGAAAAAAGAGATACAAACCTTAGTTCCATCAATTTGCTTTTAAACGGTATCATTTTTAAAAATTCGTTAATCCAGGATGGCTATGGAAATTGGCGAATAGTATATTTTTTCAATTTTCCACGTTTTTGGGCAGGATGGAGAAACAGTCAAACTTAGAAAACTTGCACTAAAATCTGCACGCATGCAGTAAAATTGAATTCATTCATTTTTGAAACTCTGAACAAATCGAATTTCCCGCAGAGGGGTGTTTTCCAAGATGGCATTATTATTATTTTTCCGTTTACGGCGAAAGAAAATGTCAAAAAGTACATGGATGTTTACTCAACAATATTCCAACAGATTCATTTGAGAAAGAAAAGTGATCATGTTGCGCATCTGCTTTGTTTTCAAGCCATTCTTTCTGTCTTTTTACAGGATGAAATGTTGAGGAGTACCTGTGTAAACAATACTTTTTGCCAAACACGAATCTTGTATGAATGAATGAACAGAACAATTTATTTGCTGCTTCTCAGCGTACACAAGGTTCAATCAAGATTTCCACAACCACACCCCCATCCCACCCAACCCAAATCCACTCAATGACATTTAATCACTTCAGAGCAGGAAAGCACAAATTGATAACAAAATAAAAGAAAATACATTGCAACATGGAATACAACTGGACATCTGACATATATGCATACACCCATTCACTCCCTGACATTGGTAAAAAATATATATATGTAAAAATTAATTCAAAGCACAAGGTCTTCAGCTTGTTTCTGTATAATTTAATTATATGAATCATGTATAATTTAAGAGTTTGTCGTTTCAAACTGGTTATATCTTTCTGATGAAACCATCATGGTCCAATGCCAGGATATGAGAAAACCCTGGTATCTTTTCAGAGAACCCCGATGTGAGCATGGATCGTGATTTGTCCCGCCGGACTAATTCCTCTCGGCTGGAGCTGATGAATGAGCTTCCCCACCTTTTGACTCTCTTCAAAAGGGTGCGCGGAATTAATATAAACGTGGTTCGCAGCCGAAACTCGCCTTTGAATGAGGCGAGAGAATCGCAGTAAATTCATTAATATCCAGAGTGACTTCAGAAAACGAGGCGGCGAATGACGACGAAACTGCGGCGAAAAGCTCAAATTTTTTCAATCATTTTATTTATTTTTTTCGTTCGGTGAATGCTGCGTTCTTCTCACCGAAAAGCTGTTGATTTCGGAAGGAATGAATGAATGGATGCCTGGGTTCGCGGTCAGGCTATTTGTGACAGTTTTCCGTCAATTTATTCCGAGAGTCGTGGCCAGAAAAAGAAAAGCCACACACGAAGAATTTCGTTTGCTTCCTGCTTTTTTTTTCGAGCCAAACGTGTTGTCGTCAACACCCCAACCCATGAAAAATCGCGGAACGGAAGCCGAAAAAAGGGCTCATGTGGTCCTCGGGCCGAAAAAGGCGATCTTTTCATGTATTGCTGTGGGGGGAATGCGTGTGTATTCTGGCAAACGAGCCGTGGAGGAATTTCCTGCATCATTTCTTGCGTTTAAAAAAGTTATTGCCATTGAATCGAAACTGACTTCCACCCCCCCCCTCCATCCCCCGTTGGACAAACACAAATCTTGCTTCCGTTTCATCTGCGATTTTGATGTTCGTTTTGAATTTTTCGAATTAAAACAGATGCGTTCGTGTGTGTGTGTGTGTAAAAAAATAATTTCGGATTCTGATCGACAACACTTGCGTTAGTCATTACTTAATAATTTTCGTGGTCAAAGCAGACCGCAAAAATTGGCGGAATATGTGGAAATACAGTACAGTACTTAAACCGTACTTGGATGATTCAGGGTTTGGATGATTTTGATGATGGGAAGTGGGAAACGATACTTGAACCTTTTGAGTGCTGAAAAGCAGTAAATAAAGCTTGTTTATCTATATATACTGCACTTACATTCTTAACCCTTGTGCAGCACATTTGGGACAATTCTCAAAATATTTTGCACATGACCACCAGAAATTTACAAATGCCTAAGTTGGGACAACTTCAACATTTTTTATAATCCTGCAGAAAATGTTGCATGGAAAAACCCCTCACTTGGTGGCATTTTTCCCTGCATTTCTGCTGGCATATGATTAGCCATTGAGGATTTCTCAACATAATATGATATTTTCTACCCAGATTTTAAAATTTAAGGCATTCCTGGAGTATTTCAATGACCTTTGGTCAATCTGAAATGTACCCCCCCCCCCCCCCCCCAAATCCGAACTCTGTATAGTGCAATGGAAATGAACCCTCCAACAGCCATAAGTTAAAATTGTGATCATGTCTCTCAACTACAGAATGGCAATTTTGTGCAAATACTGTACAGGAATATGCTACTCATCCAGACTAATGTTTGGCGGTCATAGTCACAATAATGTTATATCAGGTATCATCACATGATGCACATTTGAGTTAAGCAAATCCTGGCATAACCATTCTCCTATAATCAATCAAATTCCTAAATTCTGCCGTATTACACATTTTTAAAATATTGAAAAAAGCTGACAGAAAAATTCAAGATCTAAACATGAAAACGCCATTGATGATGAATTGAATCATTGATGAATTGAAATCAATAAATTGTTAAAAATTAGAGACACAAAATTCAGACTTAAAAAAAAAATTGCTGGATAAAAAAATACTCTACAATTAATCTCTTTATAACAAATATTCAATTTCAATGTTATTTTTGGTCCCTTCTTGGTAGCAGCAATGTTAAATGAGTCACTTTATAGCAATTTTTCCTTTACCACAAAGTTATTGCACTGGTCCCAATGGCTTCATTGTAACACAATTTTACTGTATATCAATAATGCTACAGTATGAAGGATTATGTAGCTAATAAAATCACCACGACCAAAAATTCAAAGCTTTAACCGTCCAAGCTTTAAAAGTTCAAGCTGTTTGGCACCCAACAATTTAGCTTTCTAGGTCTTGTTGAGACATAAATATATGATCCCCGAGTCCAACAAAAATTATCGAATACTTATTTTGAACAACGCCGAGCTGAAATTGATTAGCAAATTGTATACATTTTTATGCATGGCGATTTATTGATCTCTTTGAGAAGAAAACCAGGCAAGGAATTCCGCTTGTCAGGGAGAAAACATGCATGCTAACAAAATGCACACTGGCAAGTCAAGCCTCCCAATGTTGACAAGCACGAATAGTTCAACAAAAAATAGGAATTGATTTCCGTTTATCATGAGGTGTTTGCTGCTCTTTTCAAAATACCCCCCCCCCCCCACCCCGCCTCCTGAAAAATAAGAAAAGTCGGGGTTGTTGAATTCAACCGCGGAATTTCCTTGTGCCTAACTGCATGACCAATCCAAGTCCGCCAACAAATCCCACATCCCCAACAGCCATGGAATTTTGCTCCTCAAACAAGATTATGGTGCCTTTGCATGAGCACATGATGGTAAAGGAAGGCCCCAGCAATTCAAGGTTAAATGCGGTTTATTCTCTGCTGGCAGAACAAATCATGAACAAGGCCCAAAAGGTGAATTCTCTGCAGTGAAATATGGGCGAGTGGATATTCCTTTCACAGCAATTTGCACCCCAGCTTGTCAACAAGCGTTGTCTTCATTGTTTTTTATTTTTACTTTTTTTCTTATACAGTACCTTTCTGCTGCGATGTGTACAGACTACAGAGTGTATACCTGGAAAATATTCTGTACGATACGCTTGAAATGCATTAAACTAATATCAATGATGACTATAAATATCCTGTGAAGGAATAATTTCGTACCTTGAGGTACTGCTATACTTGCACATGGACTGCTGTTAGATGGCAGCCATATTAATTGCATACTAGAGATTTTAATCAGTCCCTTTCAAGGGTTTTAACAAATTAGGCACAGCAGAACAGACTGATACAGATGTGCAGTGCAATCTTGTGACTGTGTAGGTTATTTTTATCAATTGTGTTTTGTTTATGTGAAGAAGTGTGTGAATCTTTGGGTTTAATCAATTTACGCTTTTATCTTCATCTTTTGGGATTTCATGAGGAGATCCTCAGCTGCACCCCACAACTGATTCTCTGTTTTATTTTCAAAGTTTCAGAAATTTTTGCTTCCTTTTGTAAATATCACTCAGATATCCTTTAAAGCAGTATCAAATGGTGCCTTATGCCATCCTCATATATTTTCCAAAAATGTACTTTTGTATGAGGATTTATCCTTATTTGTAGTTAATTTTACCATAAAAAATAAAGTAATTACTTGAGTGCCATGCACACACTTTTTTCGAAGTTTAAAGGATATAAGCTGACAGTGAGAATCATATTTAAATTGGATGAACATTTTTTAAATTTTTTATAAGGTCAAGTTTGCACGTCATACCTTGTATGCCTATGGAAAGTTTTGGACCAATGAAACAGAAGCATCATCCAAAAAACAAATTGCTTTATAGAATACTTTTCGGGTTTTACAATTCTTGAAGAGTGTTTCTGAAAGAGATCAAATGCAGCAATAATCAGCCATGATTTGGCCATTTCCTCCACAAAGATTCAGCAATACCCAGTGGATAAAATGTAACAGAAAATGCAGTCCATTCAAATTAACCCTTGACGGATGACAGTGAGTCAAATTCCATTCTGAAGCAGAGCTGGGATGATTTGCATTTTGGTTTGACCCAAGGTCACAAAAATACAGCTTTGACTGAGTAGCCAAAGTTTGAAAAAAATCCAAGGGATACCCATTGTTCTCAAAATTCTTCAATGCTAATCCTATGGCAGAAATGCAGAAAAGTGCCCCCAACAGTATTTTTTAAATAATTTTTAATGCAAATTTTCCTGCATGAATGCTAAATAAATGTCGAATTTTGCTATTCTAATCATTCTTTTTTACTCTTTTGTTTATTCTATGAGGCACAAACGTTTGCGGGATAGATTCTGGCACTGTCATTCAAGGGTTAACAACAACTTCAAAAAGGTCAAAATTATTCACAAGAATCACGACTGAATATTCTAAATATATTCTATCCAAAAAACACCGCACATTTTAGATGTTTGTAGTGGAACGTGTGCAATGATGTAGTTTGTTCCACCAGGTTCTTCTCCATCACCTTTTCCTAAATGGTCAATTTGAAAATTCTAGAACTGTCTAGTTTCAATCAGCTGCCTGGAAAATATTAAAAGAACAATTGTTCAAGTTGCATGACAATAAGCATACTAACCCCAGGTCCTGAGCAGCATGTGCCAGCAGTGACCTCTGTTGCCAAACTTGTCCACACCATGAATTCAAACAAACTTTTCTTCAAGTTTTCCCGACCTTTTCAGCTTCTTGCAGTCATTTGAAAATGGTGCAGCGATATAGAGGTTTCTCATTTTTCCTGGAATTCCTGGAGATTCCTGGGATTTCGCGCCCTAATAAATCAAAGTTGAGCAAAGAAAAGGAATTGTGATTTTCTTAGACTGCAAAGATCACACCCTGCCATGCTCTGCTTCAGCTGCAAGAAACCGAGTGTAAACCGTCACGGCCGTGTCAAATAGCGTGAACTACCCTCGTAATTTTTCTCTGTATATGATAAAGCCGACAGCAAACGAGATTCTCATGCTTTCAGAAATGGGAAAAAAGTTTCCAAGAAACCACGCCACCATCGGTAATATACGCCGATTTTACCATAGATAGTGGGATGGAGGTATGAGATACAATATTAATACTGCATCTTCATTTAATTTAAATAAGTATCATTTGACAGAGTGTTTAAATTACTAACCTCACGAATTAACGCAGAGAATTTATGCTCTCAAGAAAATCACTGACGATGAAGACGTTAGAAAACTGCATGGAATTTTATTCCGAAGAAATAATGAGTGAACAAATACTGCATTCGAATTCAACTAAGTAAACCTATTCAACCCCACTGATGGAAATACAGAAAATTTCAAACAATAGTTTCTGTTTTTCTTCTATAAGATTGCTGACAATATACAGTATGTTTTCACACACAAAAATTACCCGAAGAGCATTATGTTGAATTAATCTATTCTTTCCTAATCCTTTTCATAGGGATTGCGCTTTTATAACAAGGAAATATGGATTTCGTCACACATACTGACATGCACTGTAATTGGCTTTTTTTTGCATTGCCATGAAGAAAATTATCTGCGCTGACGTAATTCCTTCGAAAACATCCTAAACGGTTGGAAAAGACCTCCCGGGAGCAATATCCCCTGGTATGCCCTGCCCTGATTCTCGTTACCACGCTTTCATAAACCATCAGGGTATTAGTTGGCAACAAAATACATGCGGATGATGCTCATTGATCTGGTAAAAGGCTTTCGATCCGGCGATTCTAGAGTGATTTGATCTTTTCCGAAGCAAGGTTGCCAAACTGCCGTGTTGGGTTCGAGAGAAAAAAAAAAAAAAAAAAAAAAAA
>CAJPEX010004272.1:0-22876 GCA_905338405.1 Notodromas monacha | reverse complement strand
TTGAGGAATGTCTCCTTGAGGAGAAGGCTGAGAGTTTCGGCGACCTCGGGTTCCCACGAGATTAACGGGAGGATGAGTTTGGCGCCAGCCAAACTCATCCTCCGACTCTAATAAATTTCGCGACATACGTTTTAAAAATTAATCACAACAAACTGAATTTCCTCTTTAGTCCCAGTACAGCAAATATTTTCCTTGGATATGGTTGCATTATAGACAAGGACATTTTACAAATATCAGCATATTACAGAAGAACTCAACTAGTGCATAATTGAATAATCTTCAAAAATAGAAACGCTGATCTTTTTGTGCAAGAAATTGAGCATTGCAGGAAGTTAAAAGCTCATACCAAAACGTATCCAGTTTCATGTTAAAATTTAGAACCAGCTATTCTTTGTAAAAAAAAAATTTCTATTTCAGGGATCAAACACTTCTTAATGAATAAATTTTCTTATAAATGCATATTTTTTGCTTGGTTCAGCTTATACTTTTGTTTACTTTTTGGAAATTTAATAGAGGGAAAGTCTGAACTGAGAAAAGTTCATTGTAATTTTCATCTAGGAATTTTCTCTATTGTGTCATAAAAAGAAGCTGTAAATACTGTAGTGGTAATTCCTTACATATCTGTATGGCTGTCAAACCTCGTTAACTCAAACCTCCCTATGTCAAAAAGCTTCTTGAGACAATTTTTTCAAGTCCCCATCTGAAGTCCCCTCAAAAAATGCATTGAAAATATTTTTAAGTACATGGCTTTTCCTCTCAAACCTCCATACCTCAAACTTGCTCAGGCCTTTTGGCCGGGTTTCTTCTTGACAATTGCAAGAGGGGAGCAAATAGAAAAGTAACTTTTTACAGTACATTTTATGTGAAGTGAAAGATCAATTGCGCAAATTTTTACAAATTCACCATCTGGTTAAAATTATCAGAAGCAGTTTGAGGACCAGAATACCACCATTTGAAATTTTCTGCAATTCCTTAAAAATACTGTCCACAACAGTATTTTATCCTTCAGGTTTCCCACAGAAAAACTGCTTATTTGTCCAACTTGGAGCATCCCTATGTCCACAAAATTCCCATGTAAGTCAAAACCTCTCTCTAGGTGTACTTTTTTGCTGGTCCCTTGAGATTTGACTTTGGCAAGTTTGGCTGCATTTTAACCCTTGAGCAGTGGCTCTGGGATTTATTTGAAAAATGTTGTGGTACTTAATGACTTAAGGAATACAAAAAAGTAAAAACCAGGGATGATCAGAAAACAAAAAGTGCAGAAAAATCATGATTTGTTTCTTCTTTGGCAGAAAAATTTTCCTAAACCTGGGTTGCTGTGTGTGGCATTTTTTCACATTCCTTTCAAATGATTAGCATTAATGGGCTTTCATACACAATTAGTTAACTTCCCCGGATTTTTCTAGACTTTAGCTTTTCAGTGAAATCTTTGTTTTGGTGACCTTTGGGGCTTTGGCCAAACTAAAATGCACAAGTGTGCGAAGATTTTCTGGAACCAACACGCTATAAAACCAAGAAACTCCTTGTAAAGGATTTCTCTGTATGATAAATTTTTCCTCAGTATCCTGGGTTTTCATTGAAACGAGATTTCACTATACTGTACATATTTTTTCAGAGGCACCGAAAGTGAGTTGCGAGGAGAAAGATCGGATTGTTGACCTGCATAACTCGCTGCGGCAGAGGGTGGCGACTGGGAGGGTGTCCAGACAACCACCAGCTACCAACATGAGGCGAATGGTGACCACTGCAGATCCCTCTTTCTTTTCAATCATTTCTTTCTCCTCTTTTTCAAATCATTATTCCTATATAGTACAGTACGTGCTTCGTTCTTCTCGGCCATCCATCCAGTCATGGCATTTTTTTTTATATAAGAAACTGTAAGAGTTTTCTGGCAAGGGTAAAACCTGCTTCTTCCTGCTCCAGGTGACACTTGTCATCCATCACTTCTTGAGGACATCCATGCTGGCTCATTTCACTGTTGATCACAAACTTCCTTTTTTTCCAGTTTTAAACTCGAAGGGAAAGCTACTATAAGAGGGTTAGGATGATTCAACTATTGTGAGGTGATGTTGTACCTGATGGTCAGGAAAGGTCTGCAGTGGAGTTGACTTAGGCTGGAAGAGAAGAACTGTTTGTTATTTTGAAAAGAATGGATTAATTTCAGACAGTTCAGGATACGGTTTATTAACCCTTGTATAGCTAATTTGGGTTTTTTTTTCAAAATTTTGAGCCCAGCACAAGCACTGAAAATAAAAAAGCTATTTTGAAAGGTCTAAATACATTGGGAAAAAGTCTTACATTTTTTGAAATTGTGCAAAAAATATTTCTAAAAACTGGATGCATTTCTTCATGAATTCCTAGCATAGTAATAACTTTGGGGATGGTAAAAGACAAAATGATACTGTCTACCTCAGTTCTTCCATCTTAGGCTTTTCAACCTGGAGGTATTTCATTCACATTTGGTCAAACTGAAATGCACCTCCCCCCGAAAAATTCTGACTCCATTCAGGGTGGACAGGAATCCTGCATCATAAAAGGATTGATGTAGGTAGGCATAGTTTGGTTGAGTAAGGAGAGGATATCAAGTAGAATTCTCATTTCCCTCGTGCAGCAGAGGGTTCTTTTGCATTGTGTAAAAGTGTCGCAATTTTTTTTTTGCACGCTCCTGCATTTTGGTTTGACTGAAGGTCACAGAAACTCAGATTTGGCTGAGCAGTCAAAATTTGGAAAAATAACTTTAAAAAAAGTTAATCTACAGCTAATCCCCCAATGCTAATCTTACAGCAGGAATGCAAGACAAAATGCCACCCAACAGTATTTTTCTTGCATGTTTTTCTGTAGGAATAAAAAAAAAAAAATCGGGATTTTCCCCAACTTTGTCTCTTATAATCATTTTTGTTCCCCCTTTCTTTCTACTCCTTTGGGCACAAAATTTTGCGGATACATTCTGGCACAAAGGTTAACGAAATTTCATCAATGTTTACTCTTGCTTATGAAAATTTTTTTCCAGATCTATGACCATCAATTGCAACAAAATTATTCATAATGGTTTACATTGGATTTATTATTGCAAAAAACGTTTCAGCTAGGCCCGAAAGTTTTCATTGTACAGTAGCCAACTTTTACTCCTTCTGTTAGTATTTGGACCATTATTTTAAAAGCCCCATTGAGGCATAATTTGTATCACTTCCACTTTTTGCCACTCTCCTGGTTGTTAAAAGACCACTTCCACTTTTTGCCACTCTCCTGGCATCTGATTTTCTTCACAGCTGTTTGATGGGATGTCAGTGTATGGTTATTCCAGGTGTGGGATGATGAGCTGGAGGCATTGGCTAAACGTTGGGCAGAGCAGTGCACAGTTGGACATGACTCCACAAGAGATGTTGGTGAGATACCTAGTACTGTACAATGTTCAATTCATTTAAAAAATGCAAACTTGAAGTTTACAGGCCAGAACATGTTGCAAAAAAGGATGTGGGAATGCAACTGATGGTCAGTTAGTTTTTAGATGAAATTAATTATATCAATATTGGACAGAACATGACTTTTAATGCATTTGGAAATATTAAGTTCACCCAGAAAATAAGTTGATTTATACTAAGTTCATCAAGTGGGGGGGACCGCTGGCTCTTTTTTTCATTTAGATAAATTGCCGGAATTTCAAAAAGATTGTTCTGTAATTGTATCCATACGCAGGCCGGTTTGCAGTGGGCCAGAACGTGGCCGCCACCTGGACCTACGCCAAGGAACCCAAGTCTGTGGGTCGGGCGCCCGAATGGGAACGCCTCATCAATGGCTGGTTTGACGAGGTCGACACTGTCGGCTTTGATGCCAACCACATTGACCCATTCCGCTTCAACTTGCCAGCTGGTCATTACACTCAGGTAGAGCATGATACAAAACATGATGCTACAGCTACACTGTAGCTACACTATTTATAAGCATTATTGCAATCCCATTGATAGTTATGGACAAACTGACCAAGCAAACAAGATCATGAGTTTAAAATAAAACATGACTTCAATGCTAAATCAATAGGTTGGCTCTCTCTCCACAATGAATTTCATGGGACCAGAAAAAAAATTGTTCAAGAGCTCATTTTTTTTTGTAAAGAACTCTAGTAACTCGAGGAGACTGCTGGGGAGAACCCTATGGGAGCACAATAAATTTGTTGTATAGGGAATATGATTGTAGGCAAGATTCTTGTAGAGAGAGACCACCTGTATATAGTATATGATGAGAAAATTTCCATTCAAGATCTGTATTGAAAATATTTAGAAGTATTTAATCACTTGTAAGAAAGAAATGCTCTTTCTTTCTGAAATACAGTGAAATATCATACAAAAAAGGTCAAAACTCCAGAAAGAAACATTTGTTCTAGAAATGTTCTTATATTGAAATGTGTGGTTTATTTTATCTCATTTTGGACTGAATTGTTGTGGGCAATGGGTAATAAGTACTCTAGAATGATTCTATAACATGTAATTCATGACTTGCTATAATTACTGAGTACTTTTGATGAAATGAAGAGAAATCATTTTCCAAAAAATATACTTACTTTTCATAGAACCTGCCTTTTGCTAACTGAAGAGTCAATTCTCTTGAAGAATAAAAAGAAAAAAAGTACATATGTGTAGAAATACTGTACAGTACTGTACTTATTCCTTATTCTGATTAAGCCTCTTCATTCGCACCTTCTCTCCAATAGAGGAAAATGTTTCCAACATACTGTTTGTTTGAAGGAAAGGCATACCTTTTGTTATCCAGGAAAGGAACAGATTATTCCTTTCCTGCCAAAAACTCGGATTAACGTCCGAGTGACGAATTCCCGATTTTCGGATATTCGGACTTATGTCCGATTGATAAATTTCGGACTATGTCAGTGTATGGTTATTCCAGGTGTGGGATGATGAGCTGGAGGCATTGGCTAAACGTTGGGCAGAGCAGTGCACAGTTGGACATGACTCCACAAGAGATGTTGGTGAGATACCTAGTACTGTACAGTGTTCAATTCATTTAAAAAATGCAAACTTGAAGTTTACAGGCCAGAACATGTTGCAAAAAAGGATGTGGGAATGCAACTGATGGTCAGTTAGTTTTTAGATGAAATTAATCACATCAATATTGGACAGAACATGACTTTTAATGCATTTGGAAATATTAAGTTCACCCAGAAAATAAGCTGATTTATACTAAGTTCATCAAGTGGGGGGGACCGCTGGCTGTTTTTTTCCATTTAGAAAAATTGCCAAAATTTCAAAGATATTGTTGTGTACATGTATGCATACGCAGGCCGGTTTGCAGTGGGCCAGAACGTGGCCGCCACCTGGACCTATGCCAAGGAACCCAAGTCTGTGGGTCGGGCGCCCGAATGGGAACGCCTCATCAATGGCTGGTTCGACGAGGTCGACACTGTCGGCTTTGATGCCAACCACATTGACCCATTCCGCTTCAACTTGCCAGCTGGTCATTACACTCAGGTAGAGTATGTTACAAAACATGATGCTACAGCTACACTGCAGTGTACTATTTATAAGCATTATTGCAATCATGCAATCCCACTGATAGTTATGGACACACTGAACAAGCAAACATGATAATGAGTTTAAAATAAAACATGGCTTCAATGCTAAATCAATAGGTGGACTCTCTCTGCAATGAATTTCATGGGACAAGAAAAAAATTGTCTAAGAGATCAATTTCTTTTGTAAAGAACTCTAGTAAGTCATGGAGACTGCTGGGGAGAACCCTATGATGGGAGCACAATAAATTTGTTGTACAGGTAATACTGTATGATTGTAGGCAAGATTTTTGTAGAGAGACCGCCTGTATATATAGCATATGCTGAGAAAACTTCCATTCGAGATCTGTATTGAAAATATTTAGAAGTATTTCATCACTTGAAACAAAGAAATGCTCTTTCTTTCATAAATTCAGTGGAATATCAAACAAAAAAGGTCGAACTCCGGAAAGAAAAACTAGAAATGTTTTTGTACTGAAATGTATGGTTTATTTTATCTCATTTTGGACTGAAATGTTGTGGGCAATGGGTAATGAGTACTCTAAGGTGCTTTCATAACATGTAATTCATGACTTGCTATAATTACTGTGTACTTTTGATGAAATGAAGATACATATTTTACAAAAAATATACTTACTTTTCATGGAACCTGCCTTTCGCAAACTAAAGAGTCAATTCTCTTGAAGAATGAAGAGAAAAAAAATTACAAATGTGTAGAAATACTGTACAGTACTGTACTTATTCCTTATTCTGATTAAGCCTCTTCATTCGCACCTTCTCTCGAATAGAGGAAAATGTTTCCAACATACTGTTTGTTTGAAGGAAAGGCATACCTTTTAAAATTCAGCTGAAGAAATTTTCAAGAAATGCATAATTTTTTGAAAATCAGGCCAGAAATTCCTTAAATTGAGAATGCAGACCAAGATGGGTTTGCTAAAATGAGATTTTTATTGTGCCCATGATGGGGAAGCTTCCTGCAGGACCAATAAGAAGATTCATTATTGTAACAGGATTCTACTGTACTACAGCTGTAGAATTTTTTAATTTTCAAATGTGTGCAGAATATGGACACCTCTTGTTCTATATACCATCTCAGCATTCTAAGGAATGTCGAACGATCTGTTTCTTTATGTTTTTTTTAGATGGTTTGGGCTGACACCTACGCCATCGGATGCGCATATTCGTACTACCGGGCAAAAGACACTGGCTACACCAAGCTCTATGTCTGCAACTACGGTCCTCGGTATATTAGAATTCAATCGAGAAATTTCAAAATGTCCTCGTGGGGGCATTTAATGTTTATGTGTCGAATGTTCGTTTTCTTCTTCTTTCTCATGTACAGCGGGAATGTGATTGGATCATCGATGTATGCAGTTGGAAATGGCGTGAGAAGCAGTGACACCTGCGAAGCGCGAGGAGAAAAGAGTTCTCTGCGCTACGAGGGTCTTTGCGGTGAGTACGCTGCCACTCTCGAACTCTTCGCCTATATACCTTGCAGTCAAAGGTCCGGTCTGGATATCAGTCGTACACTCGTCCAACTTGGACAACACTTGTGTTACCAACAGTAGAGAATTAAAAGGACGCAGAAACTGGTATGACAGGGAAGAGAAAAGTGCAGTGTAAACAAAATATTTTCGCCGCCCGTGCACGAACCGGACCAATACAATGAATATTACTACAGTATAGACCTCTACATTCTGTCTATAATGGGAAAGTTCTGTGGTAATGGAGAAAGATATCCTAGATGTCGCAAGCCGAAATCTATCCCTCTTACGGTTAGCAGACCACAGTATACAGACAGTATATTCCACCAAATGCATACTCATCAGTTCAACTACGGCAGATCCGCAAGTACTCCAGCCAGAGTTTGCTACTGGAGACGCAAAAAAATGGCAAGAGAAAGGATCATCGTATCATGCAGTTTTTTGTTTGGGCAAGTTTTGGCGTTCCAGCATTCTTACAAGAATAAAAATAAATATTGTATGCGTTTTCCCTTGCGCCTAATGGACGTTTACGTTCCAGAAAGCAGACAAAATATGGAAGGAAGCCTCAAAATAATTGATCAAGAATAGGTTCATGAAGAATTTGTTAATGATCTTAATCAAAGCCCTCTTATTATTATCTGAGAAATTCTCAAATATATATATATATATACATATATTTATATTTATAACTGCAGAGATGGACGCCCTCGACTACCGCAACTCGCATTGCGAACAAGACAATTCCGTCTCCCAAAACGAAGTGGTCGTGGTGGCGCCGCCGCCGCCCCAGCAGGTACTGCCGCCTCATCAGAACCTAGGCTATTACACCTACGTGGTAACTGCTGGGAACCCCTCCACACCAACTCGACTTGGTACCAACAAGCCAGCTGCAGCTGAGGCGCCACTGCGACAGTACCACCACCACCAACACCAGCACCACCACAACCAGCAGCGCCATCTATTTCAGCAGCAGCAGCAGCCTGTCATGTTGCCACCACCAATGCACCATCACATGCTGCGTTATGTCATGCACCGCCATCATCTTCATCATAGACCACAGCCTGTGCCACGGGCCAGGCCTGTGTCGTATTATCCGTACAATGGTGCCATGGTACCACCAATGAATAGACAGCAGATGATGCCGTGGAATAGCAACTTTGGGTGAATACTGAGGAGGGCGGGGAAGAAGCGACATCTATTCAGCGCAGCTCTGAGCTGCACGGGCGCTGCTTGTTGTGTTTTCCGCCTTGTTTTGTTCATTGGATTATTCAGCGAGTGCTTTATTATTGAGTAATTTATTACTTTTTTGAGTACAAAAAATATCAATCGCTGCTAGTCAACAGGCAGAAGGGCATTTTGATCAGCTTTTGTCGTGTTGTTTGTGGCATCATTGAGGAATGAATGGGCTGCTTCCTGTGGCAGAACTATGTGCCTGTGTGTACATTCATTTCTCAATTCACTCCATGTCCAAAATTGTAAACTGAGCTTTCATACTGCTCTTGGAAAAACCATTCTATGATGGCAGTGTTTTCAGACTTTTTTAAGCCTGCAGACTGGAAAATTTGCACACACACAAAATTCTGCAGACCCGCAAAGCTCCATGCAGACTCAAAATACGTTTTGTTTGACCAACTTTATGGAAGGTATTCAAAATATTTCTGCTTTTTTTTGCAAAATTTCATTCAATATTCAACAAAGCAGCCATATTGGAATGTCTTCAAATAATAGGAAGGGGTTCTTGATAAAAGTTTCTGTATCTCAAAAGGGAAAATGTATTTCAGGTAGTTGAAATTTGTTTGAAGCGTTATTAGGAGAACAATTGACTTTCATCAGACTTCACTCCAAGATACAGGTGATACTTTGCAATTCATTCTCCCACAATGTGACCATCCCAAAATTTGATGGTCTAAATTGCAGAGAGGTTGACTTGAAATTTGACCCTTGCCCACAATTTGACCTGCTTCTTCCATTTTTTGCATATTTTAATTATATTTTGAGCTTGATGGAGTGTCTTGCAATTCAACCAATTCGCATTTGGCCCTCTCTTTTTGACCCTAATTTGATTGCCAAACTAGGGTCAAAATGCAAATTGGTTAAATTGTAAGACTAGGATTAGGGTTGAATTGCAAGGTACCACCTGTATAAGTCAAAGATGATAGAATTTCACTGCTGCTTTTATTAAAAATTATTATGCCATAGAAAATTTCCTGCAGACCAGCAAAAGTCTTACAAGGATGGGTGCCAGTAAGCAGATATAGGAAAAAATGAGACTGACAATTGGAGACAGAGACAACTTGAGAGTGATGAATTTTGAGACAGACTTTGAGACAGATTGACTTTACTGTGCTTATCCATAATATTTAATGTTGAAGCTGTGAAAAGGTGAAAATTTGAAAACGCATTGTATTGAAATTACTGTATATCTCTCTGAAATGATATTCCATCTACTTGTACTTTGATGTGCTTACGTGATTGCCTTTCCCAAGTACTACACTACCTAATCAGTCGCTTTTCATGTGATTGGAATCGGCTCAGAGGTGCATGCTTGTTTGCTCATTTTCCTATTTTAATGTCAAGATTAAAATAATCTTCTGGTTATTTTGTGCATCATTTGGAACAGAGAAATCAAGGAATTTTGAAACCCCCATGAGATTCGCCTTATTAACGTTTTCGAGTGCAATAGTGTAGCTTCTACGTGAAAAAACAATGTTCATTATTCAAATTGTTTTTTGTGTTTAATCCACAGAAATGTCTGCTTAATTTCCTTACTTGTCTGGTAGCAACAAGTGTTGTAGAAATGAGATTCAGAAGATGGTCAACATACAAAGGCATGAATTCTCTGGTTGGCACCCCTCTTTTTGACAAAAATTCAAAACACCCAGCAATTCTTATTGAGCTCAATTAAAAGCACAAGGATAATCAGCCCAATAATTGAGGAAGAATCTTTGAGGATCAGTGGAACACACAATACAATCCATAAAGAAGCAGGAATCTTTCAAAATCCGCATTGAAGAGCCACTTTGCTCAATTTTCAGCAAAGGAGTTAGTACAAAGGAAAGAGGATCCTAGGAAAGTACTGCACTATCTGTAGTAATGCGCTTTCTTCATTATTCAGGATCAGTAGGCTCATAGATCCAACAGACCATATATATATATACTGTATAGAGGAGATACGATTGAGCATGAAATGAAGGTTCTGAAAAGGGGGAAGTGTGTCCCCAGGATGTCAGGGTATTTGTGGGACACAGGGGACTTGGACCTGCTGCCAGGCAATCAATGTGAGGGATAAGCTGCTTGTGACAGCGTTTCACAAAACAACACTAGGAATATTTGGCCCAGAATGTTCATTACCCCAGACTACCAGGTATTTTTGTTTCCATCACAAGGTGGTTGACTGCATGTACAGTATTCAGTAACAGTCTATATGGAATATGCTATATACTGTACATCACTTCTTCTTTTTTTGTGCACAGAAGGATATTTGTGGGGCATTTAGGGACAAAGAATAGAGGACAGGAACATAGACCAATAAAAACGAGGGACAGAAAAAAAATCGCATTTGAAATATGAAGTTGATGATGGCAACCTATATAATTGAGTTCCAATTTTGCAATTACAGTACAGTACGACCCCAAAATGTGAACATATTGAAATGGTGCTTGAAACTTGTCCTTCTGTTAGAGCATCTGATTTTTGGACCTTGTTTTCCTATAGAGTTTAATGTAAATATTTCTAATTGGCTCTGCTGAAGCTAAAAGAAATTAGGAAAGTTTTTTTTTAGTTTCCCCCCAAAAAATGAATAAAATACTTTTTCTCAACCTCCGGATAGAGAAAATATATTTTCACAAGAAAACTACAAAAGATCTTTTCCTTTGTTATAAGGAGCACAAGAGGAAAATAGCAAGGACAAGTCTTACTATGCCAAGCACACATGATATAATGAACAGAAAAGCAAAGCAGAATAATTGTTTGTTTTTGCATCATGGATTAGGGTAATTTCATGCTGGAATTTTTTGTTTTTTATATTTGTGAGCCTGAATACTGCCTCAATTTATTTAGGATATATTGAGATTGCAAAAAATGCAGTATTTTTGGTGAAGTGTCCATATTTTGAGTCACTGTCTGGATGTTGGGGGAAGATTTTTTCAGTTCAGAGTGTTTCCAAGTCAAATTGTGCATCTTTTGGTGTGTCTGTATTTTGGAGTACCACTGTATGGTTGAAAAGGTAATTTTTTTCTTTTTTATTGGTAGAACTACAAATATGTCTGAAGCCTCTTAACCCACTATGATTGATGATTATTGCTGCAGAAAAGTAAATCCTAATGAGAAAAGAGTCAAACGCCTTTGTTGAACCTAATGTTTTCCCTCACCAGCATCAGCAAAAGTAAGATAGCTATCTCAGAGGAAGGAGGTGTCGGGCCGATTATACGACAAAGAAGAGAGTAAAAGAATTGGACACAGCAAACAGCCTTTAGAGGCCGGATCCTCTTTAAGAGAGTCCCTTAATGCAGCACAACTTTATTGCAGGCACAGGGTGACCACAGAAGGACAATAAGTACGCTCAGGTAAGCTCAGATAAAAAACAGATAATTGCAACAGTACAAATAGCTCTGCACAACCGCCGTGAGGCAATCCTGATCTCTGAATAAGGTATTGCCGAAGTCTTTGGGACTTTGTTCCAGCTTCCTCTGCCAGAGATCTGTATCAGTTAGCTACTGACCCGGTTTACCGCAATGCGGCAAACCGGGTGCCTATCCACTTCCGGGTCCCTGCGCTGCTTGTTGCTGCACAACATGCCCAAGCGTGGATGCTGCGCTCGGGTCACGCCACGTGGACGCGACCCCACAGGATGCTAGAGATTCTCATCACCAAAGAAAAGTTATTTTCAGTTAAACTGATGTAGCTCAAAAACGGTTACCTGCAGCAATTTTTATGGTCCCTTCAAAATGATGGAGAACTTTGCAATCTTCCATTGACAAAGTTGTGAAAATTTTTATGCTCAAAATTGAAACTTTGTAAAATCGCAAGTTGGGAGTTGCGCCATATGTGGAGAATTTTTCCTTCCGCAATTCTTGCAAATTTTATTTTATTTAAGCAAGTTTTTTATTTTGCAACTGTGTGCGTTTTTATCAATGATTGGGGGTGTGTGGGGTGTTTTTAACCTGTTTTAGTTTACCTGAGATGTGATGCATGCAGAAAATACACAGTCTCACTTCAGCACTCAAACCAATTGGATCATTTTTGCTGTGGTACTCTCTGCTGTGTTCCAAAAGGTTCTTAAAGTAAAATTTGCTCAGGGGCTGCAAAACCGCCCTTTCACATAAGATAAATTCAGGCTCTGGAATTTCTGTCAGTCTATTAAAATCCCCCACAGATGATGCAATTTTTCTATTTCACACTTAATCCTAAGATTGAAAATTTTGTGGATTGAATATGTTTATGGGATTATGGCTATGTGGCTGAACCTGCTTTTTTATGTATTCATTCTTTTCCTGAAATACAAGAATAAAACTTTGGATTAATGCCAGCGTATATACAGACACCTATAGGTAAATCTTAACCCTTCTGGGGCAAATTTGGGATATTTTCGAAAAATGGTGCGCCCAGCGGAAGCACTGAAAAGAAATCCCAACTTTGAACCAAAAGTCCTAAGTTGGGAAAATTCCAATATTATCTTCTCTTGAAGCAACAATCTTTGGCTCAAAACATAAGTGCAATTGGGCAGCATGTTTCTGCATTCCTAGCACGGGAGTAACATTGGAGATTCAGAAAACAAGGAAATTCCTGGATTTCTGGATCCTTTCCTGGATTTGTCTTGACCTAATAGGTCTTTAAAACATCATGGGGGCATTTATTTCCTGACCTTTGGTGAAAGAAAAATGCACCTGTGTTTCAAAAAACCCAAGCTTTGCAATGAGATGGAGAGGAACCTGCAGCCATACAAGGGTCAAATAAAATGATTAAGTAAAAATTTAAAAATCCTGTGCCGTGATTGCTAATAACGGTATTTTTACTTTTTTTTTGCTGCCTGTCATTGGCTGTTAGAAAATCTATTATGTTTACTTGGTGAACTCAATGTGATGCATCTTTTCAGGATTTCTATAAGTTGATAATTTTTTGATAGTGAATACCCAGAGAAATTCTAAATATTTTTGGTGAACTGATAGTTGTTGCAGAAGATACATTTAGACGGTTTCTTTACTTCAATTCAGTCTTCTGTTTAGCTGGTTAAAAGAATTGAAGCAAGTTGAATGTTTCTTAATTTTGTGTGTCTTCTATTTTCAAAGCACAGGATGTCCCACAAAAGGTTAAGAATACTTTGGGAAAAAAGGTACAGTCTTATTTATTTTATTTATTTTATTTATTTTTATTCATGTCTTGAGAAGTCAGACAAAAAAGGGTTTGGTTACACCATGCAAATTTCGAAGATTCGCGATTGGAAAAGTTGTTTTGCTAAATTGTGCTTTGATGAAGAACTGCGCATCCTATCAAATTGTAGACGGAGACAAAAAGGGTAGGAAACATCGCGATCTAACTTTTGAGAGGTCAAACGATTTTTTATATTCATTATTTGCAGAGATATGAGCTTTGTTATTTCGCGGATCTTGATTACGCCATTTGTGGAGCTTTTAGTTTCATTCGGTTTTGTGTTTTATTTTCCTGATTGAAATCTCCTTTTTATTCCGAAACTGCGCGAGAGTTCTAATCTGATTGAAGTTTTCTTCTTGAGCATTGAACAGAAGAACGGATGAGTCTCTTGAAAAACCTCCGAGTGGTATTGACGTTTTTTTCTTTCTGGTGCATACACCCTGAAAATTCACCATTAATGCTATAACCGGAACAAACTGTGTAATTGTTTGTAAACTTAGTTATTTACTTCATCTGGGCAAAGTTGCTTAATTTTAAAGTTGAGATAGTTTCTCACATGATGTTTCATATGTTTCTTTACGCGAGTTGAGTGAGGGAACTCAAAAAGAGTTCACCATGACCCAGCTACATGAGTTTAAAATACTTCAATTCATGTAAGAGAGAAAAAAAATTCCCAGTAGGGTTCTCATTATTTTACACCAGTGCTTTGTTGATAAGCTCTAATACCGAATTTGTCGGTGAAATACATGAAGCAGAACCCGCCTGTTCAGCAGTGACACCACAAAAGCAAGCATGCAAAACATGAGTACAGTGTGAGAATTATCTGATTTTCACTTGTCCCTCTTCAGAGGCGGGAAAATAAAAATAATGTAGCATTGGGGAGGAAGCCAGCATATATATGAGGGTTTGACCCAGAATTTGCAGCCGTTACAATGGCAACTGACCCCGACAACAAACCCGTGCATTTGAACCTTTTTTTTGTGTGTGTGTGGCAGTTTCGGGTCGCAGTTTGCCAAGTGGATGCAGCAATATAGTCTATTTCAGAGTGTCAATCATCATAACCCTGAATTTTTTAGTAATTTTGAATTTCGAATTCATTATTTTTTCTGCTCAAATATATGGCCTCTACTATACCATGTATGCTGCATAGTTACCCAGAAATGCAGGATTTGTTCCCATAGTGGCATTTGTTTTTCAAAAATACTTGATATTTCAAAGCCTGATGAGCCAAACTACAGTTCTACCCTAAGATGTGGACATAGGTGGTGCATGAACCTTGTCTCCAATTCAGAAAATCTGCATGTCAGACCTTCTTTTTCCATAAATTTCAATGGAAATATTCTTTATTGATTCTCTTGTAAAGGATTAGCTTAAAAAAAATTCCCAAAAATTTGACTGAAATTTTTTTTTCTGAAGTTCAAGATACCAAAAAATATCCAAAAAACCATACTGAATCTGATCCTCTGCCATCAGTAGGAACTCATGAAGCAAACAACAAGAACAAGCCTTACTATGATGAGCACACATGATGAAAACAAAGAAAACTAGAAAGTATGCACAAAATTAGCCCTTACTGTTGGGGAGAAACTTACCTCAACATAAATTTGTTGAAATTTTTGTAGGTGGATCAGATTGATAAAATGAAGTTCTAATTCGTAAAAATAAAAGACAGAATCAGCCTGGGACTAGGCCGGGGAACCTTTCGGTTTCCCTAATTTAAATTTGAGATTTATTTCAAGAAATTTGTCCCACAAAATAATATACAAATAATGAGCCTTTCAATGATACAACACTCAGCAGAACTTCACAAACTTTGTAGAATTTGCGATTTTTTGCAGATACACACAGCTCAAAGGTTTGATTTGAAGTGAAGTTTCACAGTTCTCCGTGAATTCGGGAAACGGAAATCGATTTCTGGTTTTTGGTGAGTTCCTTCCCTCTTAGGGTTGGAACTCTTATCAAGATTTTCGCGCGGTTTTTTATGTAATGGTTAGATTTTGTGTTTGGCGAGCGCGTGTGGCGCGGTTTTTTATGTTATAACTGGATTTTGCGTGGCGTTTCCCCAACACTTACAATTATTTCATCTGTGTGTTTTTTTTTCAAGCATGGAGACTTCTAATAGAAAATTGAATTATGTGGGTGCAGAGTGCAGACTACAGTATAAAAGAAAAAATTACTTTAAAGAAGCCTATTTGAGTGGACAATAATTTTGGTTGATGGTATTTTAGGCATTTAAATCGGGTTTCCAAGGTTAAAATCATGAGTGAAGATTTGTTTTTCAAAATAATTTGTTGATTGCCAAGTGTGGCTCTGCTGTACATCCGAGCACCGGTGATATCTTGACAGGGTTTGACTTGTTTTGTACATAGACAAAACTCAAAACTGAATCCTTTTGTGGCCAAAATTCGTTTCTAATTTGTTTCTGGAAAGGCCCAGTGTTTCTACTACTGCTTGCGCATCAGACAAACATATAAGAGGGCCTACCCTGTATAGTACAGTGCAGTACAGTACAAGGAAGTGTATTTCCCCCATTTCCTGTGCTGCAACAATGGCCTCCAGCAATATGACGAACGACGAGGACTTGGAGGCCAAGAAGGTGTCCGTGTGGTTGGGGGCGGCGTCCGGACCGGGGTCTTTCTCTCCCGCGGGCTTCGCAGACTGCATTCTGGACCACTTCGGGATGGCGTCCCTGGAAGAGGAAGGCGGTGAGCAGCCACGAGTGTACTTCCGACTGCGAGACACCAAGTTGTTGCTGTCGGTGCATGAGGAGGATGCTGCAGTTGACAGCGCGGACGACCAAGAGCCGCCGCAACCTGTGCCACTCAGCGTGAGTGTGTCTCATCCCTGGCCCGAGGCTATATAGGCCCACTCATCCTTGAATGGAATGCCACTCACATTATGTCTGGGAGAAGTTTTTTAAACCGTGCCTATAGTATTGTGGTGCATATGTGAAAGAAAAAAATTGGGGGGGGGGGAGGGATCACGAGAGTCTTTTTTTCAACTTAGCCCTTCTATATAAAACTTTGTTTTGTGGCCAATTTCTGTGCTTTGAAGATACAGGTGGACCTTCTCTCTCTCTCTATTCCAAAGAAAATACAAGGGACCACAAAAAATGTGTTTAACAGATAATTTTGTTGCTGAGAACACATATAAAATGGGGAAAGATCCATGTGCAAAGCAAAAATTTGTTTTTCAGAGAACATCTTTGCAGAAAAAGCTCTTATTGTAGATGTGAGAGAGAGAAAGAGATAGAATCCCCTGCAGGCTTCTTAACCCTTGAATGATGGAAGAGGGTTACAATCCCAACTGCAGTGGTGTTAGGGTCATTTTTAGGGGGGGGGGGAGGTGAATTTCAGTTTGACCAAAGGTCACTGACATGCCCCCAGGTTGGAAAAGCCTGACTGGAAAAATCCACATAGAGCATTTATTTTTGTCTTTAGGATCTCCAATATTAAGTATTTGCTGGAAATGCATGTAAAATTTCCCTCTGTAAGGATTTTTTCTCAAGCAAACCTTTCTGCAGGATTGTTGAAAAACTATTGGACTTTTCCCACACTTAGGTCCCAAAATATGGTATTTTTTATTTTTAGTGCTCAGGGGCACAGAATTTTAGAAAATATCCCAACTTTGCCACACAATAATTTAAAACCATGACAGTGTGTGCAATTCTCATTATGGAAAAACCTTGTTTGTTTTTTGCTCTCCTCAGAAATATTCTACCCAGAAATGAAACAAAGTGCATCATCAAAGCTGAATTTTTCTTATCCCTTGGCTTGTATTTTTGCAGCATTTGATGATTAATTTTAAGCTTGAAATCCAGGGTCCCAGTTTAGAGGTCAGTACAGAAAACTTTTGACTCAGCAGGAGAAGCACAATGGCTCTTCATTCATGAATAAAATCCACATTTGCCCTTCCCCACCACGCACAGCTTTTGTAACCTTGTGGGAAAACCAAATCCAGACCCACCTCAGAAAATTTAAATATTATCATAGTATAGAAAGAAACTATTTGTCTCAGAAGGATTTAATTAAAGGCAAAGTTTTCAATCTGTATTTTTTTTCTAGAATTAAGGGTTCCACAAAAGTCCCTGAGAAGAATAGCTAACTGTACTAATTTCTGCTGAGTTGAAATTTTCCACTTGTGGATGATACTTGTGTCAGCTAGTGTGGGACAAAAGATGTCACCATGCAGTGCTGAACAGCAAACTAAAATAAACTTGGGTCATGCCTGGGGCATGTGCTTGCAGCAAGGATTTCCTGTTGTGCCAAAGCCAAAACAATCTCCAGCAAAAAAGGGCCTGGCCAAATAACAGCTGACTTTGGTGTTTTTCTTCATAAAGCAGCATCAACTCAAAAACTAAATTCACATCCATTGTTTTTGGCCAAAGAGCAATTGCATTATACTGTACTCAAGAGAAATTTGAAACCTTTAGCATTTCAACGATCCTCAAACAGAAAACTGACTGCACTTCTTTGCTGCAGCTTAAAGTTTAATATTGAACTTGTGAATTATATTCACTGCATGACTAAGATAAGTTTTGAAGCCTTTTTACTTGCATATACAGAGGGGTATCTCAAAAGTGCACAAATAAGAAACTAAGCACAAGAATTTTTGTCATGAATTGGACACATGACTCAAGATGTATGGGGTTCATCCATGAATAATTTCACTAGAAACTTGTACATGTGGTACCTTGCAACTTTACATCCCACAATGCATTGGTCCAACAATTCAATGGTCAAATTTGCTGGGAAGTTGGCTTGCAAATTGACCTCTGTCACACAATTTAACCTGCAGAAAAATGTAAGAAATGCAAAACATCAGATTTGATGCAGAAAACATTGCATTTGACAATGTCTTGCAATTCAACTGCTTCAAAATTTGACTGTAGCCCAGCATTGGATCAATGTCAAATTGAGGGGTACCACCTGGATGTCTATAAACAGCCCTCATATGCACCACATTTCCACCCATCAATATTTGCAACAACAAAATGTACACAAGCCATGGAAATGATGAGTAAAGTATTATCTCTGCTCTTCTTTTGTTGTTCCTTGCATGGTGGTGATGGTGCCAGCACCCACCCTTCTGCTCATTCAGAAGCATGAGTCAGGCAGAAGTCCAGGCACTTGACAAGGCTGTGGTGGCGCGGGGTGTGACTGTGGGTGTTGCCAGTGTGCTGGAGACCAGGGACCAATTTGTCCTGCTCACCAAGCGCGCACCGCATATGAGGACCTTCCCCAACTGCTGGGTGCCACCTGGTGGACACATTGGTGAGTTGTATAAGTGTTTTCCTTGCAATTGTGGAACCCTCCCTGGAATTCATCCTTGGCTTTCTGGTCTTGCTGATTCAGACCTCTCAGTGTTGGAAACTGGGATTGCTTTGTTCCTGTTGGACAAAATTGGAATTTTTTCTGAATGCTTGACCATTTTTGTTTGACAAAAAGTCAACATCCATGTGGGACTCAGTGTAATCCCCACATCTTATGTTCTGCTGGACTTGATCAGTAATTGTTACAGTCAAACCTCCTATAAAGTCAAATGTGAAGGGATCCAGAGAACTATTTTGACTTGGGGAGGTTTTGAGTTGAGGAAACAAACATTTTTGTTGGTGAGTGGAGTTATTCCAAACATAACAGGAATTTGGCACTTTTTATGTTCTAGACCATGGACATATTCTTGGACCAGGTGTTGGGATACTAAACTTTGACTCACTTGCCTTATTATAGAAATATATTTCCATCTACAAGTGCATTAAGATGAATTTCATGCTTTTTTCCTCCTTGATGTCCTGAAATAATAGTAGTAGGCCTCCAGAAAATTTGAATTGCACATGTTTTTTGAGAAAGCCTACAAATAATTAGGGTGGCCTATGTTGCATTGTTCTTGAAAAATTCAGAAGGCAATTGAAACAAATTTGACTTAGGGGGTGAAGTATTTGACTCATAAAGAGGGAAGTTTGCGATATTTGAGGTGCAATTGTAACAAGAGGCCAAGAGATTTAAATGTAGGCCACATTTTGGAAACTTACTGTCAATTGTTTAATGCAGTGAACTCATGTTACAGCCATAATGTTGAGGATTGCATTTTTTATAACAATACATTTGTTATAAAGCAATTATTTGAATAATTGCATTGTTGCAATTGTGCTGGAACATGGAAAATGAATTATTTGCAAGTCAAAATCCATTTAAACAAGATTCTTTAAGATGAGATATTTGTTAAATGAGATATATTACCGGATTTACTGGAGTGCCACGTGCCCTTGAGTATGGCGTGCACAGGGGTTTTTCAGTTGGAAATTTTGCTGAAGTCTTAACCCTGAGTAAGATGCGCACCCCAATTTTTAGTGAATCTAAAGCCACAAATTTTTACAAATCAAACAAAATTGACTTTAGGCATGAATTGATCAAAAATCTGATCAATGTTCAACTTTTTCAGTAGGAAAATGTTTGCTTGTTACAATCGTTCCAAATTTCCCCATTATAATCAAGTATAATGCACACATAACTCCCTAAAACTTCTTGAAAATTGTGCACCTGCTTATGATTCACACCCTTTCCTTTCTTCTGAAATTTGGGAAAAAAGGTGCGCATGGTACTGGAGTAAATAAGAGTGCAGTAAACTGAAAATTTCCTCATTAATACTATATTCTTGAGTAAAAGAACATGATAATGTACGCAAGAGTGAAACTCAAAATACGGTGATTGGAAGGCAATATAGAGGTTTTTATTCATTTTAATGGTTCTGGTGAAAAGTCTTGATTTTTGTGAATGGAACATCTCAGTGAGTTTTTCGTTTTTGGATTGATACTTACGCTTCTCTTGGAATTTAATCGTATGCCCGTATTTCGTAGTCGTTGAAAACCCAATATCTTATACAGTTATACTGCTCCTATTTGGCACTTCACTCAGAACACCTAGAAAAGCTTCCACTGTATTCGTTTAAAAGTAAGTTTACTTCCCAGTGCATGTTTTCCCAATATTGTAGAATATAATTGTTCATATACGGTGGTATGAGTTTTCCTGGGCCTCCATTTGTTTGCTGGAGGGATTTCAAGAAAAAGCAGAACAGAATTGTGTTCCTATACTGTAATACAATATTTTTCACTGAATTTTTCAAGATATTCCTTGACCTTCTCAAGACCTACCAACAGGAACGTTTTTCTTCTCAAACTGAATTAAAAGTTTTGAAGAGCTGTTACAATTTTCAAGTGATATTTTACTTTCTATATTTACTATTTTACTTTTTTTTAATCTCACCATCAAGAAACGTTGGCCAGTTGTGAAGAGGGACGTTATTATTTCATTTGAGGCGGCTGAATTTTCTTTCTTATGATCTAATGCTTCCAATTTGAAGCATTATTCGATGATGTATTAATGCATTGCAAAACGTATTCAAAAAATAATTAACCCTTTGGCGCTAGCAGAAAACGCTCAGGGAAAATTTGATTGCTTTTTTCTACTATATTCGAAATTCAGCCGTCAGAACCAATTTTAACATTAAAACCTTATAAATGTTGCTGTAAAATCAAATGTTTCCCTTACAGCATGTCAAGTTCAACATGAAAGGATATATTCGTAAAAATGCGGTGAATAAATTGTCAAGATTTGGAAGTATTCAAAACATTACAGCTGAGAATGGAATAATTATGTTCAGTTAGGAACACTTCCCCAATATTTTGATTAGCATTACTGGAGGCCGCCAAATTATATCAATAAAATGTTTCTCCGAACGGAAAAATAAGCTGAAGAGGAGCCTTTTTTTCGGCGTATCCTTATTCGACCAAAATAAATTAATTTCCTGCAAGGAAACCCATTGCGGAATAATCAATAGGTCAACTGAAGGATACGTACATTATATTAAGCGATTTTAAATGGGTTCCGGTTCATGTGCTCAAGATCATATTTCCGAAGAAATGTCGATGCAACTGACGGCATCTGAATTAGAAAATGATCCCGATTTCTATTGAGTGTGGGGGTATTATATGAGCCCTGTCATAACCACCATGACACATAAAAAATACACACTTTTTAATGCACAGTTTAAAATGTACAGTAGAATATTGTATATATACTGTATATATACAGTATATGAAAGGTCAGTAATGTACAAAAGACAGGCTTCAGACACACACAGGAGGCAGGAGTCATGCTCTTGAGAAATATATGAGTATTCACATTACTGAAAAACATTGCTAAAAATCATTGAAAATTATTTTTAAAAAACCAGTAAGTTGCTAAGATGCCAATGATTTTGCTTAGAGAGAAATGGGAGAGTTCAATCAGCCAGGAATGAAGAATCACGGTATGATAAGTTGATGTGTTTGGCAAGATAGGTCTTCACAGTGACAAGTTTTGAGATGCATATGGACAAGTCGAAATTCATAAGCAAACAAAAATCAGTTTCTTGACAGAGGTCAGCTCTGTACAAATGTACACCCTGCAAATGACAAAATCAGGGAGTTGAAGAGAGGAACTTTTCTTGGAGGATTAGCCATGAGGGTTGAATTGACTGTTTCTCCCAGAACTTTGGAGTTGTCCTCACTGAGCCTGGGAAACTGACTTGGGTTGAATTCTCACGCTATTCAAAAGTACCTGAATATGTCTTAAAATCTTTTTGGAAAATTAGAAAAACTTCTTTTATGCTAGCACCACCCTTCCATTTTTCCACAATTTACTTTATATCTTTCACACTCAATTTTGGGGCCATTAAACACTTTAGGCAATGATTTTTGGGTCTTGAAATGGTTTGGAATTCACTGAAGAAGATATCAATGTTTGAATTCTTTCCATGAGGCTTCAAGTTGGATAAATATTTTGACTTGAAGTCGCAGAGAATCTGCTTTTGGCATCAAAGAAGCTCAAAATAGCAACAACAAAAAAACCAATGGTAAGTATTGCTGTAAAATGTGCACAGATGTTAGAAAAAACTCTGCAAAAATAAGCAAAAATGCAGCCTGTTTTTGATCATGAATTAGAGTAATTTTAAAATGAATTTTTTCTGCTTTGAAATTAATTCACTCAATTAATTTTTTAAAATTTTGATACAGTGCATAAAAATGTAAAAAAAATGCTTTATTGATTTTTCTGGAATATATATTTGGCAAAGTGTCCTCATCTTGAAGCCGTTGGCCTGATGCTGGGTCAGATTTTTAAAATTTTCAAGTGTCCCCAAGTGGAATCATCCATGCTGTATGTCAAGGCTTCCACAGCATCTCAGAGGGTCTCACTAATGTGAAGTGAATTCCCTGTCTCAAAAGTCAAAACCTCCCATCTATGAAATAGATGCCACGTACCACGCATGCTCTTGTTATTGTCCCTTGTACATATTCAGCAGATGTGACTTCATCATCATAAATAGGTTTCAATTTTCCATATTCCCGTCAGACAAAGGAGAGACCCTGTTTGAAGCAGCACTGCGGGAACTCCGCGAGGAAACGGGCCTCAGCCTGTCCACCACCACGGAAGTGGCAGAGATGCGTGTGCTGGGCATCCGCGAA
>CAJPEX010004271.1:0-22883 GCA_905338405.1 Notodromas monacha | reverse complement strand
ATGAGTGCCCTAGAAAATACTACAATAGAATTGTTACCCTCAAGAATGGCCCCTAATGTGCCTCAATATCCCCGTTTACAATTGAATCCCAGAACCGGGATTATGACGATAAAATAAAAAAGTAAAATGACCAGAAATTGAACAAAGCAAAGCAATTTTATTTGGCATAAAATTAACAACGAATGCCACAAAAATAAAGCCAGCAACGAAAAATTGCACTAATTGACGAATCCTTTGACGAAGCGGTTTGATTTCCGGTGGAGACAATCCGTGCTAACCCGTTGAATGTCCTAACATGTTGATTCTTCTGTGTTTGGTTCTTGAGTTGCTGCAGACAACGGAACTTCTTGCAGTTCTTGATATTCTGTAAATATAGAATGCATTAGAATATTATATAGAAAAACTAAAATTCCTGAAACTCACTCAAAAGTTTAATTCGCAAAGGACGGACAGAAGCAAAAGTTCGACTTCTCTCAGCCATTTCTAAAGCCTCACCAAAAGAAACTGGTTGAACACCAGCAGCAATTATCTCCGAGTCATCAAAAAATGGGTTAACCATTCTTACAGCATCTTCAACAGAAGTGGCCATTGCTCTAGTCTAATCAACAAACAAAAATTGTTACTGAAGAACAAAATTCCAAAAAGATTCCATAGAACTTACAGGCTTATACTTCATGTAGACCAGAATTGAAAGGATGATGAGAAGCAAAAAGGCAAAAATGCTCATGCCAATCAATAAATAAAAAAGCCAGGAATGTTTTTGTAACCCAAAAGAATTACTGGATTTTCCTAGCTTTTCCATAGGCAATCGCATTTCCACCTCCAACGGAATCTCATCCACATGACCAGGAATGAAGATCTTTTTGGACGGAACAGTTGTCCGCTCAGAAGACAAAGAAATTGACGTCTCCGTACTAAACTCCAAAACAACCGAAGATTTGATTGTTGTGAAGTCCGGTGCAAAGGTTGTGGTTACAGACTCTGAATTGAAAAGAATATTTCTAGTTCTGGACAATAACAAGTCAAAAATTAGTGATAACTTACTCTTTGTGGACAAGGAGGAAATAATAGTACTAGTACTTGTACTAGTAACCGTCCCTTTCTCCATGCCCTGACAAAGCCACAAAGGATTGATGACAGATTTGAGATATTCTGTCATTGTTCCCCTGCACCAAGTTTGAGTAGTCAAGGTTACCTTCTGAAAATTTCAAATACTGACATTTATTGTTCCTACTTTTCAGAAGAGAAAAACAACCAACCTTCAGGTGACGAATGGAGACGCATTTCAAGTCCAAAACACGACCAACAAAGATCACCTCATCGTCGTAGTATGAAGAATGCCTTGCTTCACAGACATCTTCGCAGTAATATTTTCGGCCCACGTTTACGCAGTTGTCATCAAACGCGAAAACCACACAGGCCAAAAGCAAAAATCTTGCGAATCGAAACATTTTTGTTGATTAACTTGTGCGTTGACTTGCTGATTGGAAAACTTTTATTTTATTTACTTTTCGCGAAAATATTAGTAACAGCAGACTAAAGCGCAAATTTGTTTGGAAATGTTGTCTGAAAAGGATTAAGGGAATGTAAAATTCAATATTTGACAATTCTCAATAGGACATAATAAGTCCCTGTCAAAATTGGAGTCACCAGAAAAGATTGCAGAACCGACCGATTGGTTCTATGAAGGGAACTAAACTGTACTCTACGAGGCAGGTTCCTACATATGGATAATTCTTCGACTGTTTACAGTCAAGTAGATCTGTATGAATTCCTGCACACCTCAAATGAGGGTGACGAAGGAATCTGGTGCAAAAAACATGCCTTGGCATGTGGGAAAATAAGAGGACTTATTTTTTTTTTTGTCCGCGGAGAATTTGTCATCGATAACTTTATTGCGTTCCCTTCTCATCCCCTTTCACCTAGCAGACGACGCTCTGAATAAAGTCACGTTGTCTGTCTCACGGTTCCGCCGCATGATCTCCCGCAAGTCACGCGCCACAAGGTTATGCAACCTCACCTGGAATGAGGTCAGATCCGGGTCTGACCATTCTTGCCCAACTTTACTTGACCGAATCTATATAGCCGCCTGTTCTCTGTTGTTGCGCATTCATTGCTGTCCGAAGTTTGTTGCGTATAGTATCTCTACTGTTGAACACGAAATAAAGCTCACTTAACCATTTTGATAAAAGAGGAGTTGAATTTACTTTGCCCGGTAACAAGGATCAAGAAATCTCCTCTCAAGGAATTGTCTGAATTAGTTTAAACATAACTTGCGACGGTAAGTTATACAATTGAAGAGTCCAGAGACGTCCGGATTTAAAAGATTGTAGAAGATCTAAATAAACTAATTTACGACAACAAAGGTGTGGTTGTTCATCATATTTTGCAGCAAGTTCTGCCCTGGTGAGACGAAAATGGGAGTAAATTTTGTGAACATTTACTGTAATTTTGATTATTTTCTTAGCAGGGTACTGGATTTACAGTCTTCAGGATTGCCCAAGATTCCAAAAGCCATCCTGGCAACATTGGCAGCATTTGTGAATGTTCCACCTCTACAACCTGGACTCTTGAATCAAATGTAGCTTGTGTGCTGTGTGTGTGTGTGTGTCCTCCTATTCATTTTTTTGGTAATCTTTGATGGGTTGATTTTTAAAATCAGTAAAGAAAGGTTATTGATATATGATTTTATTTCCTCAGTTTATCAAGTCCAGTTCAGCTGCCTCCTTCTTTGTGTTTCACACACCTTTTTGTTTTTTTTGGAACATATCTTTATGTTCAAAATGTGCATTCTGCCTGGTAGCCAAAAATGTTTTGAATGTTGAAAATGAAATGGAGTTTGCAGGATAGGTGTGCCCTTTTTATTTTATGGTATTTTCTTCATTCCTAGTGGCAGGCTGTGCCCAAAGCTGGGAGGTATGGTGCCTCTGTGCAAGTGCCAATGTTGCACCCCTTTAATACTGCCTAATCTCTGGTGCCTCTGTGCAAGTGCCAATGTTGCACCCCTTTAATACTGCATAATAATTTTTTAGAGCAAAATATTAAAATTGCAGATGGTCGAAAAATATGAGCAACAGTAAATTTCATTATATTCAGCTTAAAATTCTGATAATTTCCAAATTTTGCTGTGGACAGCGAAATAGCTGCATATAAATGGGAAAGAATGAAGATAATTTCTTCAAACAAAATCTAGTGAATATCCTGTTGCCAATATTTCATTCAGGAAGCAATGCAGTGGTTTCGTCTTTTCAAAAAGAGATTACATATACATTTTGAAATAGATAGGCAAATCTTTTCAACTATTTCAGGATAAAACTTTTATCAAACTTTGACCACAAACTCATGTGAGATGTCACCTGAAGTGAAGGGAAATGCATTTCTAAAAGAGGCAATCATTCACTCATCAACATCATTGCTGTGTCCTAGCTGATTGCCAGGATCAAGATGCATGAAAAGATAAATAAAAATATCATGCACATGTTGAACAATTATATGCATGACATTTTTCATTGTCATTGATGCCACCACTAAAACTTGGAAAATGAGAATTTTCACCATGATTTGCATGATTTTTTCATGTGCACCACTACATGTATACAAATTCAACAATTTGATTTTAATTTTATGACCCACATGAAAGAAGTCACACTTTTGCTGACTTTTGAATACCACAGAAGTGCAGTACCTTGCTTAATTGAAGGAAATTTCCTTAATCTCTTCATGTAATTTTCTGATAATCCCAAAAAAAACCCAATGCTTTCCTAGGTAAATTGCTATTGTTTCAATCAAAAGTAAAATTACTGAATGCCAGCATTATTTTACTGTTTAAAAAAAAATTCAGTCTGTATTTAGACTTCAGACTTATTGGTAAAACATTTCATGAAGAAGCTGTTAATGGGATTAAGCAAAGTGGTGTCATGTTCTCTCTGCTGTCTATAAAAAGTTACTTTTCTTGTGCTTTTGTCACCTGAGAGAAGGAAGAGGCTAATCAAGAAAACTACAGTATAAAGCCCATGTGTGTTCAATAAGTATTTTAGTTTAACCTCAAAATAACAAACTTGCAGAACTGCACCAGAAAGTTTGCCCTGTGGTGCAATTGCCTCATGATGCTGGAGGGAATGTACATGTAGTACAGTATTATACACTGGAAAAAAATTCTAAAAGTACCTACTACTTTTGTCCATGCATTCCTCATGCTCAAATCTGTGCAACAGGACTGGCTGCTCATTTTAGTGTACTAATGCATAACGTGACTAGCATGTTTTGTTTTCAGTAAGAGGTTTGTCAATGTTTTGCTGAATAGACAGTATATAGTGGCAGGTGTCTACTTTCCCAAAGCAATTCTTGAATTCTGTAAACTGAGCAAATACAAGCATTATTATTGAAGATGATCTTCTCACCATTAGCTTCGGGGATCTTCTACAGCTACTTGCTCTGAAGCCCATCAAGGCAATCAGATCCAGAATAAAATTTTCTGGTTAGGCTTCTGTGAAATGGGTGCAATTTTTGGGTGGAATCTGAGGTAGGGATGGTTCCAAAAGCTCATTTTGGTGCCCCACTCCAGCTTTGGAGGTTATGCCATGAACAACCTTGCCCTGAATGTATGGGCGCTCCTGCCCTTTATGTTGCCTTTTAGTTCTTAAGCAATGAAATGACCAACAAGAGTATATGCAGTTTATGGAATACGCTTTTCTATTTTATAGAACAAAGAGAGACTCTTATTTGATGAGAAGAATCGATTTTCCTCAAAGGTTTTCTGGAAGTCCAAACCGGTAAAGCTTTGAAATTGCAGTCACTCAATGGCAGGGTTGGAGGGAAACCCTCTGGCTCTGAAAGTGCGTTAACCTGAAAGACCTGTATATAGTCGACGTCTGGGTGCGGATGAACTATCAGCGCAGCCCCTCCCAATTTGTGGGCCAGGGTATTCGGATAATCTGCTGATGGAATCTTGTTCCTAGTTTGAATTTGAAATGGGAATCGACCAAATGCCCTATTAGAATCTCTAGCGTGATCCTTTTGCGACATTGTGACCGTTTTTTGTGGCGAGGATTTGAAAGTTGTGGAACGAGTCAGCGGAATTGGTAATTTGAAAAGACAAACCCGCGTAATCTTACTACATGATGAGATTGAGTCCCTTCATGACATCCAAGTTGGGTTTATGGGATATCGTTGGTGCCCATGTGTCTGAATTCTTTTTTTTAGAGAAAAATGTGAAACATTCGAGAAAAAAATCAATCTCTACTTGAACGAGATTAAGAAAGAAAAAGTGAAGAGAAATGGCCGAATGGACACATTGCACTCACATCGCCATTCTCATTTTGTATCCCGGAAATGGTATGTGAAGGTTGTTGCTGGGATCTCCAATTGTTAGATAGTGTGCAGTGATCCAACCATGATTCTGTGGAGCACTTCATCTGTGTTCGTGAATATTTGTGGGCGGAGTTGATTGAAGGTTTGTTCACGTATATCCTTTTGAATGCATTTCAGCATTCTTCCTCCTGGTCGCGATTGTCATCTTCGTAATCCTCTGCGAGTTCCCTGCGCACTTTTGTGAAAGGCCCGTGCTATTGGTATTGATCCCAAGCGACCTATTCCTGCGTTGATGTTCTTTCTAGACGGGAAGGTCTAAATCACTGCCCGTGATCTAATCAATCGCACCATTCCGCGATTTCCGCCTCATTTGACGGGCAACGAACAGTTCATTGGTTTTCTGACATCTTTTCACTACTACACTGTGATGCCAAACCGGAGCTATCCTAGTTGGGGGGGACCCAAGCGCAAAACTACGTCTATATAGATGTCGCTAAGAATGGCACACTGAACGTTCTTGGTGGACACACTTGAATCGTTCAACAACCCTGTTCTGTTGATCCTGTGGTATGCTATCGTTAGCCTTACCATCAGTCCATTTTATTCTCCATTCAAATTCATTACTGACTCAATGTGAATTTCAATGTGAATTGACACTTGCATTGTTTCATTGGAATTCTGCTGAGACTGAATTTGGGGGGCGGTTAGGTAAAGTTAGGTTAGGTCAGGTTATGTTAGTTAAAATATGTACTAATGTTAATTAAAATAATTAGTAATGAACATGTAAAATCCATGGTTGATATATTTTTTAACTAACATAACCTGACCTAACCTAACTTTACCTAACTGCCCCTAAAGTCAGTTTTTGCAGAAAACTTAAGTCAGGTTGTGTAACCTAAAATATTTTCAATGAACACTTTTTAAAATGTATGTGTGAAATACTTTTTGCTGACATAACCTGACCTAACCTAACTTCACCTAACCGCCCCCCAAATTCAGTCTCAGCAGAATCAGAAATAACAGTGCCAGTGTCAATTCACATCTCAATTCAAATGCACAATTGGATTTGTAACTGCATAGAGAATAAAATCGGACCGGTGGTAAGGCTGACGATAGCATACCTCACCGGCAGCACAGCAGGGCTGTTGGAGATGCATTCCTGGTTTTCCACTGAGAAGCTAGACCTGCTTTCAATGAAGTCTTTTGTTCCTTGGATGTCTGAGAAATTTCTCCATATCATGCTCACGATTGCGGGTCTTCGATTACGTGACAAATGTGAGTTGATTTATCAGTACCTTCAATCTGGCCATTGTGTCCCACACTGCTGGTGGAATTGTCCATATATTCCTGAACTTTGCTTTTGACCTTCGATGGTCAGTGACGAGAGTGGGTTGAACCATATGGGCAACACGAAAGCATGAGCATTAGCGAGATACGTACCTTGTGTTTGTGTTTCTGGGTTGGAAATGGTTCAGGATGACGAGTGGAGTGATCGTGTCACTGCCAAGATCGGATTGGAGTCGTTCGTTTACTCTGTGCAGTCAATGATGGATGATGAATAACTGAGGGATAAGATCCTGGAGGAATGTCATGGAAAAGCTTTTGGGTAAGTGTAACGAAACCCTCGAGTGGATTGACGCCAATTGGGTAATTTCATTCGACGCTGTCTGCTGAATGATTTATGATGCTAAATATGGCACCACAATGCTTCAGATGTGATGTACATGATGGTAGAAGGCGCGTTGTTTTGATAATTGATTACATCTTGTGACAATTTGCTCCAACATGGATCATTTTCTCACACGACCTACTGTTCTGTGCCTAATTTTGCTAGCCTTCAGTATTGCCAACAATTCTGAGAACCATCCTGGTAGCCTTGATGGTATTTTTCTTATTTTCCCTCCTTTTCTTCCTCATTTCATTGAGCAGGTTAGATGTCTTTTTATATGTGTTTCATACATCCTATTTTTATACTTCTCTATGTTTGTATTGACATTGTAACTAAAATAATTCACCATACTTGTAAGACACTGTACTCAGAGTTCATTATTTTTTGTGTTCAATGTAGGCATGCTTTGAGGCATAAAAAGATTTTTGGAATCTTGAATATCAAATGGAGTTTTAGTTTCTTATAGGTTGGAGTGATATTATGGAGGTAGTTTTCTTCCATCCCAATGACAGCCCTGTCATGGCAGTCAAAGTGTTAGATGAAAGAAGTCTGACATCAATTTCACCTCTCTTGTGATTTAATGCACTAAAATCTTGGTACAAAAAATTTTTATTGGTGAAACTAAATTCGTTCCAAGTCATGGCAGAAATCTTACATATGGTACATGTTGTATAAATCTTGTTAGAGCAAACTCTTTCATTTCAGTTTGATAAAATTTGTTGTTGGGAAAGTATATTGATTTTCCTGAAATCCTCAATTGGGGCAGACAGATGAGTGGAAAGTGAGATCAAGGTAGAAAACGTCTTCAAAATTCACCAGAACATCCTCTCTTTCAAATGAAGTTGCCAGAAGTTCGTTGTGACAAGATTTTACTGGATTCAATTATAAAAATGTTTGTATGAAGAATTTTTTTGATACTTCGTTGTTTTTAAATTCCGGTGAAGCAGATGGTTTGTCAGGCAAATTTGGTGAAATTGTTCTCTGAGGAATGGTTGTTGGCATGGGGTGATTCCCCCATGATCTTCTTCTTATTTTTGAAATTTTGTTCCTATCAAGTTGAAACTCTCTGTTCATATATATCTCCAGGGGTCCTATGGACTGGCTGAGGCCCACAAGCTGCCATTTCAGCTAGCATCCACATCAGTTCTACATCATTTAAATTGAGGTTTCATTTCTTCTGTGAGCAAGTTTTCTTGATTTTTCCAAACTGAAAGCTGTAGAAGAACAACTCAGCAGTTTTTATTCATTTCTTTTTTCAAAGGGCATCATTTGGGGAGTGATTTTGTGTGCAACTGTGCTATCCTGAGTCAAGAATTGCATTGCCTATAATTATTTTTTGAAAAATGATCCCAAGGCTGATGGCTTGATTTTTTTTAAGCACTCAAACTTTTTGCCAAATCCTAGTCATTCATAAAATGGGGGATGTGTTGAGAACACCACACCCCAGAATTATGCAGTTTGGAGGACCATGAAATGTGGTATTGATAGGTGATACACAATGCTTGGAAAATCATCATCAACTTAGTGATGTAGTACTATATTTCAAAAAGTTTTCTTAGCGTAAGCCCCTATGGAGGGATAGGACAGAAAATCTTTACCAATGAGCACTCCCCATCTAAAATGGTTGATAGGACTAATCACTTCATACATGGATAAAACAGAAAATATCTTGCACATAGAATTGGCAAAAAATTTGAATAATAAAATCAGCACCCTTGCACATTAATTTTGAGAAATACAGCAGTGCCTTCCTGCAATGCTTATTTTGGCACTATGGAATGGGTGCAGTTTTTCTCATAAAAAATTTGTGAAATTTGCATTTACCAGAACTATGAAGAACTGGATTTTTGCCAAGTCAGTGGTGGGTGGATTTAAGGGAGCTGCCATGCTTCAAAAAATTAAGATGTGTATCTCAAAAAACTGAATGTATGTCATCATCAACACTTGTGAGGACTACAGGAAAATATGCTCCCAAATCTTTTGAATGGTGCAATTGCATGCCAGGAAGATCTATCCCGGAGTCCGTTAGTCATTGGGAAACTGACAGTGACTCGCCTCCAGGAATCAATCCGGAAATTTGAGGGTCATGAATAATCTTTTGATCGAAATCCCTGCTCTCTGCCCAAATATTTGTTGGAAGTTGGAACCATTTTGCATGCTACCCTGCAATAAACGTTCCTTTGCGAAATAATGCAGGGTCCAACAATATTATCACGTATATAGTGGTGATGGAGCTGTTTTTCCTGCCACTATCACTGCCTTCATTAATTGCCCCATTGTCAAGCTGAGTTATAGAGAGGAAGACCTTCGGTGAACCTCATCATTTCGTCGTGAAGCATTTCTCGCATTGTTCACACTCCACCAACCATTGCGAGGATTATTGTCATCTCGCGCAACAGGGGAGTCTGTTAATAGTCGTTCGGAAACTTACGGTAACTGGCCTCCAGTAATCATTCCGGTAATTTAAGGGTCATGAATAGTCTTTTGATCGAAATCGACCGTATACAATAAACGTTTCTTCGCGACATATGCCAGGTCCAACAATATAATCATGTCGTCGTGATGGAGCTGTTTTTCCTGCCACTATCACTGTCTTCATTGATTGCCTCGTTGTCAAGCGGAGTTAGAGAGGAAGACCTTTGGTGAACCTCATCGTTTCGTCGTGAAGCATTTCTCGCAGTGTTCACACTCCATGAACCATTGCGAGGATTATTGTCATCTCGCGCAACCGGGGAGTCTGTTGGTCGTTGGGAAACTGACGGTGATGCCTCTTGCTTTGAACTCTTCTTCTTATTGTCCTCCTCCTTGGCCTGTTCTGCCATTAGTCGATCCTCTTGCTCTTGTTGCTGCTTGCGCCTCAGGAAAGTGCGGCGAGTTTGCACGGCGTTGTGGATCATGAGAACCAAGAGGATGACTAGGAATGTGCTGCCGATGCCCGATAGAATGATGCCCACGTTGTGGATGCTCTACAACGGACACAAAATGAAGGCGGATCACGCACGGTTGTTTCATTTCACGGATGATTATGAACCACTCGTAATTCAGAGGAGTATTTAGGATGGTCACCGACCAGACACTTGTTGCTGGAGATATTCATAGTTTCATGTTCTAATCATAGATGTCGAGAGTGTCGAAAGTCATGGCGGCGCGCGGAATTTTTCGGTGGGTCACCGCTCTCATGTATACAAGTGCCCAGTAGAATCTTCACGCATCAGAATGGGATGAGATAGCCAGGGGAATCAGTATCACTAGCCTGGTTGGCGATCCCAGCTGGAGTTTGAAGGGAGCACAGGAAAATGCTGCAGCCGGGATAGAGAAAGAACATGGTGAGGCAGGCGAGTGAATAGCGCACAGCAGCCAACTCGCGCCTACTCAAGAGGCGCGTTGTTCGTTTCTTGGACTTCTCTGCAGTGTTTTCAGCCTTCTCTCCACTGCCAAGGAATTGATTCAGCCATCAGCAGTAGAATTCCGTTATAACCAATTTTTTCAGTATAACGAATTTTTGTATTGGTCCCCGCAGTTTCCCATAGGCTTAACGTTAAGAAAATCTCATAACAACAACCTATAATTTGAGGCTGTGATCTCATTATAAAAATGTGTGTCCATTATTATTTATTATTACGATAGGGTTTGTTTGATATGTATGAAGAAAAAAGAAAAAGGTGAAGCATTCCAACTCCATCAAAAAGGAAAAATTTCACCAAAGAAATCTTCCTGTTGAAAAATTAATAAACATGATGTATTTCTTAGAAATTTGGTAGTCCCACTTTAGATTATATTTGCCTTCATTCCCAATATCCAGTATGTTTGAAACAATTTTCCTCTACCTGCAAGAACATGCATGAATGAAAGTTTTTTCAGAAGGAAGCATTCCTCTTACATGTCCTGTTCACTGTATATTTTGAAACAAATGTCACTTTTTATTAGAATGGCTGGTGCAGTAGGAGGAGAGTACAATTTATTTCAAGTTTTCTTTTCAATTCATCAGGAACTCATTTATGATATAAATATTGAATTAATTGTTTTGGAAGTACTTGAAAGTATTTATTGCCCATTTTATATAAAAATTCAGTCTAAAATGTGCTAGAAATCATGAATCTACACAAAAAAAATTTAGTATGACAAATTTTTGACCAAGTCCATGGGAGTTTGTTGTAGCAAAATTTTTTTGAATAATGAACTTTGAGCACTCATGATACTCATTCTGCAATTAAAGATGGGGCAAAAGTGGCTTGCCTCCTCTTGAACACTGTTTTTAAGCAGTCTACAGTTGCAGTCTACATATGTGTATATCCAAGGGAGCTATTAAGAGTAACACAGTGCTTGAAGCAATGCTTCAGAAATGAAACCACAAAATTTCAATCAATTTCATAAGTTTTAAAAGGTTTAAAACTTTGGTAAATGATAATTTGTGTTTAGCAAGTTTTACAATTTTCTGGTCATCCAAAATTTTGGAAATTTTGATACATTGAGGGAAAGTGTGGAGAATGGCAGCTAGATAGGACATTTGCAAGCTTGTTGAATTTCAGCTCCAAACTTTGCTAAATCTGGATATACTACTTTGACATACCCCAAGTCAAGCTGAATAAAAGTCTATCAAAATACAAGTTGAAAAAATTAAAAAAGTGGCCAGATCAGGTTGAGTTGGGGGAAAGGGTTGAACTGCAAGTCAAACTTCCCTGCAAATTGAACTGTCCAATTGGATGGTATACCACCTGTACTGCGTGCCACCTGGCAATAATAGTTGGCAAGAATTTTTCTGAGAGATTTTTGCATATTGCTCATTTGCCTTAATCCTGTACACAGTCGAGTTGACTCAATTCATTTGTGATTGATGATGACCATTTTTGTTATGATTAATATATGAATCATTAATTCTAATGCTGGTGAGTATAAAATACAACCTACCATGATTGGTTTGTAAAAGATGATGAACTGCCACTTGCTGTCACCTGTGGACAATGCAATTTTTTCGTTTGCTCTTAAATTATTCATTCCGGCCTTATAAATTTGTTCATTGATTACTCAGCTACAGAAGGAAACACAAAAAAGACCTGAATCAAAGTGAATGCCTTCCACTGAAGTCAAGTTTACCAAGTCACCCTCGAAGTCAGAGAGCATGCAAGTGCAAATTCAGCTGTTCTTGATCAATTAAACTTAACTTCAGTGGAGGGGATTCACTGTGATCCAGGTCTTTATCTTGTTTCCTTCTGCAGCTGAATTGTCAATGCAAATTTTATCAGACAACAAAGAAGAATTGAGGAGCAAAAAGAAAATTGCATCTGCCTTCAATAACAGCAAGTGGAGTCATCCAAGACCCATTTTTTGAGGCATCAGAATTGAAGCCAATCCCAACATCTTTCTGAATGGGTTTACAAATTTGTCAGGACTTACTTCAAAGTTTTGTGCATGATTGCCATTTGTTTTGCACCTGTATATACTGTATGGATAAATACATGACACATAGACAGTGAGACCCCCCAAATGCGGGCACCTTGACCTGCAGACAATTGGACACTTATTTTCCACAAAAAAATCAATAAGAATGCATGTCTGGTCAGCCGCCGGTCAGTCAATTCATGGTCGCACAACTGCCAGCCGTCAAGCGCAGGCCAGTCCAACTGCCAGCCTGGGCAGTCCTTGGTATCGCCAATCCCCAGCCCACCAAACCGCGGTCCGGTCACCCAATTTTTGGGGCACTCAAACAATCGGGTGACAAGAATCATGCTGATTTTTTCCAGATTTCAGTGAGCAGAATGGTATCCTACCACAGATTTTTTTTTCAAAATTTCAGGAATGTTAGGTTAGGTTTTAGGTCATTTTATGTTATGTTAGTTTAGGTTAGGTTGGTTAAGATATGTTAGGTTTGGTTAGGTTAGGATATGTTAGTTTAGGTTAGGTTGGGTTTGATGAAGTTTTTCTTTTTATGAAAATTTTTATAAGATGAAATTTTGTAAAAAAAAAAATTATAATCTGTGGTAGGATAGCATTCTGCTCACCGAATTCTGGAAAAAATCAGAATAATTCTTGTCACCCAATTGTTTAGGTGCCCTAAAAATCAGGTGACCAGACCTCAGTTTGGTGGGCTGGGGATTGGCGATACCAAGGACTGCCCTGGCTGGCGGTTGGACCGGCTGGGGCTTGAAGGCTGGCAGTTGCGCGACCGTGAATTGACCGACTGGCGGGTGACCCGGCACCATAAGAATGGCCCAACTGGATGACATTGACTAGATGGTGGATGCCCATCTTGCCTGAGCTAATATGTGCTCTGCTAAAATATGAGCCAGTGTGCCCCTGCAGCCCCTCACTCCCCAAGTGCATCACTCTCTCCTTGAAGCAAATCTATGAGAGAGCTGAGACAGTGTGTTTAAGGGGTATAAACAGTGTATCAGGACAATGAGTACTCATTTACCTCCAAAACTTTGCTGTGAATAAATTCATAAAGGGAAGCATATAAATACAGTTCCTTTGTGTTATCCTCATCACATACTAATCAATTGAATTTCTTTTTTATTAATTTTTTAATCAATGGTTCCTACAGAGCCCCCAGCCAGGACTGCTGGAGGGGAACATTTCCTGTTTTTCCAACTTCAAAAATTTGGAGAAAATTTAATTTGAAATTAAACTTCAAATTTTGTCAAATGTAGCAAGTGCCATTCCAATTCCAACATTTTCTTTTTGGAACATCTAATGCAGTTCATAAGTGATGGAGATACATCAGTGAAAAACACAAAAATGATTTTTGTACAAAAACTGATTAACAATTATTTTTATTTTTCAATTTATGGAGATTCATTTCACATTTAAGAATATCTAAATTTGTAAAACTTCTGTGCACACACAGCCACATGGAAGTTTTTCTATTGTTAGAATATTAAAAAAAAGGCACAAAAACACTAATAACAGCCCATACCTTGCAGTAACTTACTGCAAGTTGAGGGAAGTGCTGTAACCTCACAGTATGTTACTGCAAGGTTACAGCACTTCTATAACCTTGCAGTAACTTACTGCAAGGTTGACAAAGTGTCATAACCTTGCAGAACTGTTCTGCAAGGTTATGGCAGTGCTGTAACCTCTCAGTAGCATACTGCAAGGTTACAGCACAGCCTCAACCTTGCATTAACTTACTGCAAGGTTAACTAAGTGTCATAGGGAGATTTTGTGATACAATTGCAAATACATTTTCAGGTCAAATTACAGGAAGCAGATATTTCCAAACCATATGTATATATGTATGTATATATGTATTTCCATATGTAAGAAAAGATAATGGTTGTTTCTCCCACCAATTTTAACATTCATTCTGCTAATTAAAAAAATTTCAAGAATGTGTTACAGTCAAACCCCAATAAGATGCCACCATTTGTCCAGAACAATTCTGGCAGTTTGAAGGGGTTGGCGGTTTATCAAATATTTCATTTTAAATCATTCATTCAAAAATACTTGATTTTCCTTCAAAAATAATAAAAATACAAGTTTTCCATGAACTTCAGTTATTTTACATAGAGTATTGCTGTGATTTATGCATTACTCCTTCAGAAAATTAATTTTTCTTTACCAATTTCTTCAAATTTTAAAATTAAGTATATATATTGTCAAACGCCTTTGAAAAATTAAGATTTTCATTTTTTTTATTCTTATGAATACAAGATCCCGGACAGAAAATATAATTGTACCCCAATGTTGGCATTGTAACAAAGACAAAACTAATACAAAACAGCACTTTTGTTTCATCACTAATGCAGGTAGATGGGGTCTTATTGAGGTTTTCTATGGCATTTAGTATTGAGGATATTTGTTTCCCTAAAAATTTTGGTGGTTGCCAAGGGTGTCGCTTTATGGGGGAGTCTTGACAGGGTTTGACTGCATAAATGAAATGTGCATAAAATGGAAGTCACAGCATGCTGAAATTTTGGGAATTTATAGAGATCATTTTTTGGTGTTATAGCTCAATCACATGGATAATTTTTCATCATCATCATCTTCTGGCATTCACAAAAATTTTCTCCCACCCCTGTGAACTCACTTTGTGCCTGTGGCATTGGGCGCCTCTTCGTCCCCACTGTCCAAAGCAGAGTCGTCACTAGAGTATTCCTCCTGCTGGCGTTCGTGCTCCACAACCGCCATGAGTAGAAAGTCGGGCTCGTCGTCCTCGTCGCCCTCGGGAGAGGCGGAGGGACGCCACTGCCTGCCCTGCTGCAGGTGTGGCGTCGATGCAAACCGCGCCGACAGATACTCTTCGCCAGACGTCCGCCCTTGGGAATTGGTGCCATGACGATCATGATGCTGGGTGAGACTCGTGCGACGGGTAGAAGAACTCAGGATGGACTGTAAAATATTTTCATAATACTAAAGTAGAGCATTAATTGTCTGGAATTTATTATATATTCAGTGAGACCCCAAGATGCAGACATAATTGGTGCAACAAGAGTGTCCCCAAGTCAAAATGTCCCTAAGTTGAGTCTTGTTTTCCCATAGACTTAAATTATATAATTTTTAAGTGGTGTTTTTTGGAAGAAATATTCTTCAGGATTCCCTGAAAAAAAATTGTTTGCCATTTGCAATAGAATTAGTAAATACATTTTCAACTCAATAAGAACATTTGGAGCATTGAATAGTGTATATCTGTATAGTACACTGAAATTTTGGAATCTACAAAAATAAAATTCAAGTGAAAAAAGTAGAAGTCACTTTATGCTGGAGGTAATTTTTTTAAATTAGCTAAATTGATGGTAATTTGGTGAGAGAAATGCCCAAGAACTCAATTTTATCACAAAATGTCCCTATGTTGAGTCAGTGTCCTCATCTTTGGCCTTATTTATTTAGTTTTTTTCTGGGAAAATAAGTGTCTGTATGTCAAATTGTCTGCAGGTCAAGGCATCCACATGTGGGGGTTGCACTGTATATATATTTTTTAATTTGAGCCTACAAATGTTGCTTCATCATCCAACCTTGATATAATGTCAGGAATAAATCCTAAAAAATAGATAATATGGAAAAAGGTTGAATTTCAGATCATTCTCAAAAATTATGACAGAATTTTGTTGGGCTGCGACTGGGGGGAAAATTCACCGTATTTTAAAGTTGTTGTACTTCAAAAATGTTCAAATCATGCATTGAATGGTTTTACGCGCAAAATCATTGAGTGAATCACACAAGAGCTTGAATGGAAGTGAGTTTTCTTGCCAAATTTGGAAAACAGGAAAACTGCCCTCCAAGGACAAAAAACAGCAACAGAGGACTTTAGCAATAAAATACAGCCTTGAAGGATCTGAGAGAAATGTGAGAACCAAGGTATTCCTTGATTGTCACAGAGATGAATGAAGACAATTTCACTGTGATTTTGGGTTCTCAGATTTTGTGTAACAAATTGAAGGCTTCCATTTATTTTTGCAACATAATATTCATAGTTTCTTTTTTCTCTGAAGAAAAATTTTTATTAGAGGAAAGTCAAACCTTTTTAGGTTGCCTGGCACGACTTTTCCTTTCCATGCTGTTCTCATTGACAGCTGCATCATCAATGCCAACTTGCAGTTGTTCACCTTGTCTGGGACCATTTGACAGAATACCTTGAACTGTGCTTTTGCCTTGCCATTGTTCAGAGGCACCTGAAAATGAAAATAAAATGTTTGTCTCCACAAGCAATCAAAATTTATTATTTACCAGGGTTTGTTCATAAAAGATGATAAACTGCCACTTGCCATCATTGAAGGAAAATGCAATTTTTTTCTCTTGCTCTCAAATGCTTCATTGGTGTCTAGATTTTTAATGGATTACTACGCTACAAATGGAAACCAGAAAAAGCTCTGTTTCACAGTGAATGTCCTCCACTGAAGTGAAGTTTGATTGATCAAGAGCAGCTGAGTGCACACTTGCATGCTTAAAGACTGTGTTCTCCAACCTTTTTGGACCCATGGACCAACCAATTTTCCAACAATTTTCTTGAGATGGGCATATTCCATAACATTTTCTGCAGACTGGCAGCATTCCATAAAATGTTTGCACACTACCAGAAAATAATTCAAATGCCTTCCATAAAGTCCCCAAAACAAAACTTTTGTTTAAAACATTAAGTTGAGAAGCAATGAAGCAGATAGTATGCAATGTCTTTGAAAAAATTAGAAAGCTTGGCCTAAACAATGGTTTCCCAGAAGGAAAACTGGAAATAATTTACTACAGCAGGTGAAAATTAAGGGTATTTGTTGAAGGGAAGCCAACTTTTATTCTCATCAGAAAATTTCAATTGCTTTTGTCTTTCTAAACCATCAGATAACAATAACAGACTTCATTACAACTTCTGATGAATTTTCTGTATTATACTGAAAATTTCCCATGGATTGGTGAAGTTCTGTGGACCAACCACAGCAGTTGGGGAACACTGCTCTATGACTTTGAGGGGATACTTGTTGGACTTCACTTCAGTGGAAGGTATTCAGTGTGATCCAGGCATTTTTCTTGTTTCCCTCTGTAGGTGAAAAGTGGATGAAAAATGTGTTAGACAGAAATGGAGCGCAGAGTTAAAAAATCATCTTTTTTCATGAACCATCCCTGGTATTTCCTCTTCTCTGAGATCAATGTCAACTCAACCTCTTTTTTGCTTGTCAATTGACTTCAATTTGACCTTTCCCACTTGATTCTGCTGCTCTCCTGGTTTCCCACTAAATGAGCCTTGTTGGGAAGTAGTCCTGATGTAACGAATGCTGGAGTCTCCACTGTTTTCAGCAGACTTGTCACTTTGCATGGCATTACTCATGGTTCTGATGATTTGAAGGTGTGAGTTGCGGATTTGTGGTTCTGTGGAGCCACTAGTGTGACCTTCAGACACTGACAATGAAGTCCTTAGTTGAAATTTGGGCTCATCTGAGGATATGGAATGTAGGACACTCCTTCTTGGTTTATCAGATTCAGAAGAAGATTCCATTTTTAAAAGGGGGGATTGATGATCAGGATTCAATTGGACCAGGAGAGTAAGAATATGGATGTAAGGTTTTTACTTTGAGGGTGTTTTCAAGCAAAAACCTTCTGCTTCTGACTTTCACAGGGATTTCTTGACAGAGATGGAAATCCTTCTGAAATGCCCATTTGTTTCTTTTTCACCAGAACACAGTTTAGGAAGGATGAGAATTTTTCATTTCCTTGGTCTTGGGGGTTCATAGTCAAACCTCTGTAAGTTTAATTTCAAGGGACATGCAAAAATTTTTACAAAGAAGTGTCTGCATAGTAACCAATCTTGTTGTCCATCAGACAAAGCATTTACAAAAATTCTATGAATCAAATCAATATCCATCAACTATAGAAAGCTAACTTCCATGCAGTGTATTAGAAAATCATGAAATATTGTTTGAAAAAAGTGAAACACTCCACAATTCATACTGGAACTGAAACCCAATCAGAATATATCTTCAGGTTTTGTTGACAACTTGCACATCCAATCCACAGAGGTCGCCATCATATGTTGTGCTGGAAATCACAGGGCAATTTTTGACCACCAATTGGCCCAAAGCCTGGACAGTTCTTGGAAGAATGGACAAATTCCAGGTGTAATGATTCCAGTAATGTATCAATGAGCTGATTTCAGATGTTTTCAAAACCTCAATTGCTAAAATTTCATCAACAGCAAACATTTTCTGCCATTGATCAGAAAGTAGAGGGTAAAAAATATCTGTTGGCCGAACACACACAAAACGTTTTAAAAGCACAAATAATGGTTAGAATTCCACATGGGTTTCAGAAAACCAACTTGACTCACTAAAAGGTGGCACCATTATTCCTTTACAACTTTTTGGCTGCAGAGTTTCTGATGCATTAAACCCACAAAATTGCTTGATTGCCTTTTATTATCATCATTTAAGGTCCATTAGCTGTCCAATCTTTTGGATTATAGCTAAGGAATAAGGTGAAAACAATGTGTGAGAAAAATGCTTCAATGAATTTCAAAACTCTTGTGAGAATATTACTTGGCAACAACTTCTTTGAAGTAATTCTCCAAAACAGGATGGTTCTTGGGAAATGCCATGACACCATTTGCAGCTCCATGGATCAAGTGAACCCCAATGGCATTCACCAGGTCATCCGTTGGTTTCAACACAATCACATCAGCATCCCGATATAGGCCTCCATATTTGTACAGTAGGGCACATCTCAAAATGTCACTCATGTGCCCTGTTTTGAACTCACTCTTTTCAAGCAACTTCTTGTCCAACCAGTGCTCAATCACTGTTCCATTGAGCAACTCATGCATGTCCACAGCAGTGAACATGATATTTGGATACACTCAGGACCATGTTTCAGCTCCACAAGGAAACATCAAGTGTTTGCTTGTCACACTCACAACCACTGGTCTTTGTGGGTGTTGCAGAACTGCAGACTCAACAGCACAGAGCTGCTTGGGACTCAAAATTGGCAACCCTGTGGTCTCCAAGAAAAAGATGGGATTCTCAGGAATATCTTTTTCCTTTGATATTGACATTTTTCTCATTTCTCCCTGTACATTTCCCAAGTTATTCTGTGTTCCATTTGACATTGCCGTGTGATACCCCAGTCCTTCTGTATAAGAGGGTGAAGAAGGCAGCACCACAGTATAATAAAACAACAAAAAGGGTGAAATACACTTTTCCGTATTTCAGCCTGTTAAAAAGAAGCATTCCGTAAGTGATCTCATTTTTAATGACACACCAGACATTCATGGTGAAATAAAAATAAAAACTCAGGAAAAAATAATTCAATAGTTGTGAAAGAACTCACTCATGAGAATTTCAAATGAACCACTCAAGAAAATGAATTCAGAAATTTCTCAGGCTGCTCTATGTCTCTGATTTTTAAGTATTGTAACACATCAAAATGTACACTGGACATTCAAGAAAAATATTAAAATAATGATGTCATCACAAACTTTGACTTCAACTTTGTAAGTACAGTTTGTTGTCCTTTCTCTTACAGGACTGTGAGTCAAGAAATGAAGGAACACAGTCCTTATTTCTGGTTAACACACTTGTTATCCTTTTTATGTTATTTTTACTTTAAAAGACAACAACAATGAATAAACTAAGGGAACGTTAAAAGAGTGTCTGGCTCTTTTAGAGGTTCTTAACCCCTTGATCGCGGAGTGGTGAATTCCAACGACGCGAGACCTTCGAGAAAATAGACAGGCTTTTCACCCAATAATTGCTTTTATTCAAGCACAAAGACAACTCAGACAAAACCAAGACAATGCGTCTGGAGGGAAGCCTAAACGAATCTCTGACTCCTGAAGAGGATCTGTGATCAACTGACTTTGGAAGAGATTTGCAGGGGTTTTTATATTGCTAGTCTTGGAGGCTGGTTCAGCCATGTGGTTATTAGAGTCAATGACATAAAGGGGTCATAAGTCTAGCCAGGAACTTTGTGCAACACCAGTCTAGTATTTAATGGAAACTCTGTTGCTGAGAGGGGGCTGCTGGAGGCAGTATCAGGTAACATGGAGGCATACATTGTAATCTCGAGAAACAGTACTGGAATGCTTGACTCTGGTTTGTATCAGAGGCAAGCATCCGGGAAACAGAGTTTCGATCAGCAGAAGAGTTAATGTAAACAAAAAGGGCATGAGCTGCATCAATGAAAAAGGTGCACTACAAAAGATGCTGGTGAAAAGTCACCACAATCGGTTTTTTAACAGGTTCACACAAGTGAAACCTTTGAATGATAAAAAATACCATTCGTAACACACTTTATACAACACTCTCATCCAACTCAGACATTCAATACAGGTACAACAACACAAGTTCACAAATATACAAGTCCAGCTTTTACTTTAAGTTCAATTGGGATTGAGCTTTACCAATTTTAAAGTCTTAGGGGTTTTCTCTAGGAAGCTTGGATGAGATCTCTCTTGATTTCACTCCAAGCACAGTTATTTAAACCTGGTCACCAGGAAGGGCAGAAATGGGGGAAAAATCACTGACCCCCTAATGATAGAAAACCTCAGACCCATGGAATACTTGGAAGGGAATTGCTCAACAGAGTGAAACACATTAGCTACAGTCACGCATCAGCAGTAATGAATTGATAAAACAAGGGCACCAAAGTATGAATGTCACTTCCACTAATTGATGAATTGAGCCTACCAGGATACCAAGAATGATAATGGTTCAATAATGGTTCTTTTTGAAGTTTCACTAGAATCTTGATGAAAGTCTAAATGACTTGTCATCAAGGAAAATTGCAGAGACTTTTCTCACTCTAGCAATTTCCTACTTTCTTGGGTTTCTGGAAAAAGGGGTTTCTTGGAAAGTTCTGTAAGGGTCTTCCTGAAATTTCTGTATTTCAAGATAACAAACTCACCCTGCACAAAAAAGGTTCCATCCTTTTCTAGAAAGTCAGCAGAAAAAGAACAGCAAGTTAACCAAGTGCAAGACTCAGTGCAACAGTGCTCTATTTTCTGTTGCCAAAGCTTTCAGAAGTCATAAAGGCTTTATGGGAATGGCAATTGTTATTACCAAACCTCAGGAGGAATCAGGCATGGATCCAACAGATGTTTGGATCAAGAAGAATGATAATATCTTCTTTAGTTGGCATTGAGTGCCATTTCTTAACGGATGATCCATTGGGCCTGCAATTTTGGCGGTTGACTTTGGTGAGCAGTGTTAGCTTACGCTAATTTTTTCAAAACTTTTGGGCATTAATTTAACAATTTTTGTTCCAAATGACGCAGCGTTGTAACAACTTCCTGTGCAACAAAATTGTTGGAAGTTGATGGGTCTCCTGGAGCTGGTAGCCTCAAATATTGTTTTGCAAATCATTCATTTGCTCAGTGACTTTGTGCTGATAGGACTCTTCAACTTTCTCAAGAGGAGACTTCAACAACTGAAAAGTGAGTACCCAAAAAAATTTTGTTTCAGAAATAACAGTATTTTCAAAAATGTTCACAGATGGCGTTCCTGAGGATTGTGGCATTGCTGCTGTGGCTGCTGGTTGGTGCTGGTGCAGACTGCAGTCCATAAGACAGTGTGTTCCAGTGTCGGGACATCTGCGGCAAAGAAGTGAGGGGTGCCGGCAGCTATGGACGTCAGGTGACATTCATTGGGGCAATGCTGTTTTTGGACTGCGTCAGGCAGGCGGACCTCAAGGTGAGTTTTTTGACAACAGCGTAAGAAAGGCAGGTGTAATAGCCAATCTTATTTTGCAGGAGGTGAAGCTGCTGTTGCCAACAGCCTGCATCGGGCTTTGGTCCAACATGGACCGTGTTGTGATGCCATGGAGGTGGTGCAACAAAGTTGTACCACCCAAAATGGAGATCTCAACGGCGGCAGTTCCACTGGTGGTTGGTGAGTTGTTTCAGCTTTTCCACACAACATTAACATTTCAAAACACAACTCACATCACACCGCTTATATCACATAACAACATAACATACAAGGGTTCTAACAAAAGTTCTCGGAATGAAAATGAAGATGGCGTCTAATTGAGCTGGAAAAAAAAATTATTCTTTAGGGCAACCATATTCTTTGGCACAAAAAAATCAGCCCAGTTTGAAAATTTTTTTCAATTTTTCGCAAAGTTTACCCTGGCAGAGTTTTACTGTACACTCAACAGATGAGGCACCCTTCCTGCAGCTTTTTTTTTGTGGCCCAGTTTCCCCCTCAGAATTCTTGAAATCAACTTGGCATTTTCCCTTAGGGTTGCCTCCAGGTCATCTAAGGCAATTCCGCCATTTTCATCAACAGCCGCCATCACAGTTGCCGCCATCACAGTCGCCAAAGTGGTGGCCACTTTTTTTCCAGCTCAAAAGTGGCGGCTGTGACAGCGGCTGTTGATGAAAATGGCGGAATTGCCTTAGATGACCTCGAGGCAACCCTTAGAGAAAATGCCAAGTTGATTTCAAGAATTCTGAGGGGGAAACTGGGCCACAAAAAAAAAGCTGCAGGAA